>JAODTR010067409.1:0-26287 GCA_025399935.1 Amblyopsis rosae
AACAGTTATGTAAATGTACAGATTGTTGGACAGCCTGTATTTTAGTTTGTTACTTTGTTTTATTTGTTATGCTTTGGTAACATTGTTTTTAAACTTTCATGCCAATAAAGCAAATTAATTGAATTGAATTGAATTGAATTGAATTGAGAGAGAGAGACAGACAGACAGACAGACAGACAGACAGAGAGAGAGAGAGAGAGAAAGAGAGAGAGAGAGAGAGAGAGAGAGAGAGTGTAATCATCTTACAAGCTGCACCACAAAAAGTAAATCAAGTCATATCTCCCGAAAACATGATGTCGGCATGATTGTCCAAACTGAAGCACACATTTTTATAAACCAATGTTTTCTTAAAACGTTCTAGGTCATCCATATTTGAATAAAGGGCATGGTCTAATTTAACCTGAGTTCTGACCAAATATTTAAAAACAATTACACAATCACAGGTGTCATCACCATCCACCTTCCTTTTTCTATTAAAGAGAGAGAGAGACAGAGAGAGAGAGAGAGAGAGAGAGAGAGAGAGAGAGGCGGGGAGTGTTTGTGTGTATGGCGTAACAAGACTCACTTCTCAGGGTTGAACCCCTCCACCTCCTCCAGAAAGACACTGCTGTGGGCGACAGTAGTGTCACTGTTGGGAACCATGAGGAACTTGAGGACGGTCCCTCTGGTGGAACCCAGGAACAGGACTGTCCGGTTCTTATGGGGCCCCGCTTCAGTGTCCACCACCATGGCCGTCAGCTGGTACCTGCAGCAGAGGAGTCATGGAAACACAGCATCAGTAGGGAATAAGAGGTCAAACAGCCCTTCGTTACTAACATTACATTCACACAACTTGTTTTTACCACATTAATGTAACTACACACATACAAACACTGGCCAAGATAATAACAACAACAATATATAACATAAACTAGAGCAGCCACCTCAAATTCTCAAATTTGAGCAAATCTGATTAATAGTCGATTATTCAGATTATTGGTTTGTTTAATCTTAGTTGACCAAGGCTTCCTTGGTTGAATAATCAAATGTATGCTTTTATCCATGCTTAGTGATTTTCTTTCTGAATTATGATAATGAATCTCTGCTATATGTACACGCTCAACTACATCACAGTGCATGTAGAAACCTCAAATTCTACAGATGTGATTGTGAAATTATCAACAAATCCTATGAATAATGTTGGTTGTTCAGGACTATATAACCCATATACTGTAAAAGATGAGTAATGGAAGTCCATTACTCATTTTACAGTATATGGGTTATATAGTATAATAGTAAATATCTGCTGTGGACCTATAGTAATGTGTAAACATATATTCTGGTAATTGAATATACAGTAAGTATTCTTTCTGTGAGGTTTCAAGAGATAGAGAGAGAGAGAGAGAGAGAGCGAGAGAGAGAGAGAGAGAGCGAGAGAGAGAGAGAGAGAGGATGAGGTCCGTGAAATATATAATATCGCCATATAAAACTGCAGTCTTCCATATTTCCCCTCCACATTATACACATTTAAAAGTTAATATTGCGTAACAAAGCCGTGGAGGAAGCCTGTCGGCCTCTGTACCGGCCCATCGTCTTGACGACCCAGGGTCTGTGGCCCAGCAGAGGGACGGTTTCATCCATCAGGGGGTGGGTCTTCACGAAGTTCAACACCTCATCGGGCAGCGTGGTGGATGTGCTAAACCTGGAGCCCTGTACCGCACAGCCCCCGGGTCTACAGAGAGAGAGCCAGAGAGCCAGAGAGGTGGTGGGTGGGAGAGCGAGGGATAGTACACCATAGCAGTTATTTCATGTACCCAGAGGCTGTGCTGTAAAATGTGCTGAGTCACACATATGTGTCAGGTCAGCGTGTGACTGACAGGCTTTACAGTCCATAACCAGTCTATAAATATAGACTTTATTTATGACAGTCTCTATAATGGCAGGGTTGAACAGCGCTATTCACTCATGCAAGAGAAAGCACTTTCCGGATACGTTTTTTGGTTTTCAACATTGTGGTGTTACCTCGGTTTTGGGACCAACTCGTCTGGCACAGGGGTCCAGATGGACTCGGGGGACTTCTGCTCCTTAAAGCGGCCCTCAAAGACGTGCGCCAGCTGCTGCATATCAAACACACACACCGCAGAACCGGGGATGCTACGGGAAGAGACATACCCACAGAAGACACAAACAACAAACGAGGTGCGTTCAGAATTGGCAAACATATTCAAACAGTTTTCCGTTTGCTTCGAGTTTGCTGCAAACATTTGCAAACATAAACAGTCTGAGGAGGTAGGTCTCGGCAAACACAAATTTATGCTGGACAAAGGGTGACAGTTTAAAATCGAATTATTTTGGAATGGTTACACAAAATGTTCAAAAATAAACTTCAAAGAAAACAGTTTCACCAATTTTGAATGCACCTAAAGTATTTTCAACTATGCTACCGAGTGGACATTCTAAACCATTCACAAAGGACAACTGCCCCCCCCCCGCGCACCTATTGGGTGGCGTGGAGAACAGCCCCAGGATGACGTCCCGCCCCTGCATGTGGATGATGTCGCTGGTGGCATGCAACAGGTTGAAGTAGAAGTGGGAGTCGCCCGGCACGGAGCAGTTGAGGCGCGCCTTCAGGAACGTGGTCCACTGCTTCTCCAGCACGCGCTGCGAGCCGCCCAGGTCCGACTTACAGACGCGCGCCACGCGGGACACCATCACCTGCAGAGAAACCAGCCCATTGCATGTTTGTTGCTAGCAATAGCATTACATCTTTAATGGTAGCCTACAATTGGTAAATGGTGGTATTAGTCCGCCCAGAAGCATGTTTGTGTTTGCGTTTGCAACACAACTGGCCACATGGGGGCTACTGGAAGAGGGGTAGAAAACGGTGTGAGCCTATATTACCATAGGGGCCACTCATTAAAGGTGGGATTAGCGATTCAAATTCAATACACACAAATATCTCCACATGGACCGCTATCTGAGCTGTGCTTCGTGTGAAACACAGCCCCGGCTCTGTCAATGGAAACACCATCCAGACTACATCACACCACACTACAACACTATTTCAGCCTTGGCAATGCATGGTCAATTTGGGGGGCGGAGTTTATGAGGGAGCTAACGGTGTTTAGCTGTTTGGTTCTTTCTCCAGCATCCATCTTACTCCACCTAGGAGCAAACAACTGTTTTCTATAAAGATCCTCTGTGTGTTGTAAACAGAGCTTCTCTCTTCTTTCTTTCTACAATAAGGTCTGTATACTGTAGCCTATATATACTGTCTATCATAAAATACTGTTTTGTTTATATACTGTACATATTTTGATTTGTTTGTGCCAATATGCAGTTAAAAGACGTAGTTCGGAGCTTGAAGAAAAGGTTGACAACCACTGGTTTGCATTATTATTGTATGTACAATAGTTAATATATTTTTGGTATCATGATGTGATATGAGAGAGAGAGAGAGAGAGAGAGAGAGCGAGCGAGAGAGAGAGAGAAAAAACCTTTTCCAGGTGATGAAACTCCATGGCCATCTCTCTGAAGAAGAAATAGATATGAGGTCCCCATTCCACAGCTCTCACAAAGAATGGCTCTGGAAAATAATGAATCAGAATAAAACATGAAATCTTAAGTAAATCACACAAGCAAAAAATAACAAATCAAGATGAATTACGAATGTGGCGATGTGAATATTAAAATGCATGCATGCATGCACACGCACACACACGCCACAGCTTCATATCCCCTGACATGGAGCTGTAAAAACAATCCCATTAACATGGATGGCCTCCAGCCACTTGGGTCAGTCATCAAATATTTATGTGCTGTTTAATTTATCATCATGGACACGCAGAGACACATTATTTATAATTTATTCATCCGGGCCGTTCCAGCTCTGACCCACCATGTCTTGCCTTTCCTCTGTGGACGACAGCACTGGATTGAGTACAAGTGGCTTGTTTAACACCCTGGATCTGTAGAGTTGAGCGTACCCCCGATTCATCACTCTATCAGAAGCGGCTGAAGCGATAATAGTCCTGTTATATCAGTGTCATGTGGTTCTTATCCCTTCCGGGTTTCTCATATAGATTTCACCACGCACACGTCATTGTGACCCTGTTACCTGCTTTAAATTCATGACCCGGGTGGTTTTGTTTGTAGGTAACCACCAAATTCAAAGGTTATTTCCATTATTTTCCAGCTGCTGCTGGTCTTTTGAAAGGTATCTCGAGGCTGGAGAGTTATATCATAATAAATATTAAGTACCTCGAAACCACTTGGAGTCATGCTTGACCGTTCGGAGGGCCGGACTGTCACCGAGGCTCCGATAGATCACCGCGTCAATAGCCAGGAAGTCTGTCACAGTACCGGTAAAGAGACTTCCATCTGAGAGAGAGAGAGAGAGAGAGAGAGAGAGAGAGAGAGAGAGAGAGAGAGAGAGAGAGAGAGAGAGCAAGGGATGATACAGATGGATAGATAGCTCAAGGTCACGAACACTGAAACCAAACGATCAAAACAGAGCGCTCCCACTATAAATCATTTCCTAACGTAAACACAAGGGAATCGAGGCATCGACGTCTTGAGGCAAACGTTAAGGTCCATTGTCATTGACAGAGTGGCCCAAGGTCTGGGAGCATTGATAACAGAACGCCTACCTGCGAACAGAGCCACATTGGCATGTCGAGGGTCATATGGGCATCGCGCCATCCCACTGATAGGCTCTCCGCCCATCTCCAGAGTGTCTCTCTGTGGGAGCGTGGGGAAAAATGTTACAGGTATATATAGATACAGGCATAACACCATACCTGCCAACATTTGGCTAGGGTTACCTGCAAATAGCCTACCAACTATGTACAAGAACTTGTACATGTAGCCTACATCACAAAAGTGCAAACTTCGCGAGAGAGATTGTGTTGCAGTGGGGATGGGGAGGGGCGCACAGCATTGTGACAATATTGACGTTTTTTTAGGTACACTAAACGTTAAATCACAAATGTTCGCCCAAACACGTAACATGTTGTAAACATGCAGTGCAGCACGAGCTGGTTGCCACGCGAGCAGCCATCACTTTGCTCGGGGCAGCGCAGGGCAACCCCATCGTTTAGCAGCGCAAACTAAAAATGGGTTTCAGATGGTTTCAGAGCAATGACACACGTCAGACACAGCAGGGTTGTTTGGCCATGCTAACCTCCGCCTCTGTGTTGGGTTAACAGGTTCAACGACACATATTCCACACATTAACAGAGAAACACCAATTCGATTTTGGATCATATGAAATCTGGAGAATAACAGGAGAATACACTAGTCCAGAGCACAGCGGGAGACGGTTAAACATAGGGAGACTCCCCCGTATATATCGGGAGTGTTGTCAGGTATGCATAACACACACACACACACACACACACACAACAGAACGATGAGTACTAACGGTATAGTTGGCACACAGCGGGTTGAAGGCATTTGTTCCACACACAAACAGGGCCCCATGCTGGCTCAGTAAGACCTTGATGAAATTACGGCACTCTCCCTAAGAGAAAACCACAAAGGAAAGGGATTATATAGAGGGGGAAATGACAGGGTAGATGTGTTGAGGTGTTGCTAAACTCAAAACTAGCAGTCAGAACGCATCAGCTTTCATTGTCAACTGGAAGAACGCATATGAAAACAATTATTGGGGAGAGAATAACAGTCAGCGACACTTCACGTGAAGATATATACCTACAGTAGATGGGATTGTCAATGTCAATCATGGAAGTAGGGTCTTATTCTATCGCTGCAGTGACAATGCAATTTACCCCATATAGAGCTTATCTTATTGTGCTTAGCTTATGCGTGATCATTTTCTGTATATACTTGTATATACAGCCCGCATGCTTATGTTTGCAGAGGCACAGAAACATCCATCTTCCAGACAGCACCGGGTTGTCTCGTAACAGTAACATAGTATACTGTATCTGCCTTTAAACGCTTTCAGGTCAAGATTGATTGTCTCAATGTGGTGGTTATTTCTAATTTGTTTTTATCATCATCTTTAATAGAATATGTATACTGCGTAATATACTGCATGTCAACAGTGGTGTTTACAGTTGTTTGACTAATGCCATTATGTAATGCTATTCAAATAATTATTTGAAAAACAAAAACAATTTGAGGGTGATGGCTTGAATTTTGAGAATTGCCGCTTGACGACAAAGACACAGTTACTACCGTCTACCTAGAAACATTATCTGCCTTTTACATTATCTGCCTCAGCCTCTCTCTCTTTCCTTGTCCCCCCCCACCGTTAATTCAGGTCTTTTCCCCTGCTCATTCTCTCCTATGCTTTCATCTGTATCCTTTGAAGTGACAATCATCCCCCGCTCCTTTGGTTATTCCCTCTGTATTTTCCCTCTGTCTGTTTCATACCACCTTGTGGCTATCCCCCATTACCCCCCTCCCCATCCATGTGTTTTCATCCCACCGTCCTCCACGCCTAAGCACCGCTCCTCTGGTGATTTCAATTACAGTATCTTCCCTGAGGCCATGTCAGTCTCCCTGCTCCGTTTCCCGTCTAATGTTTCCAGTTGCTTCTTTTCATTCAGACAGACTTGTAGCCAGCCCACAATCCAATTCAATCCCGCAAACACTTTTATTTCATCCAGTAGATTTGATCACATTTCACATCTCAAGACTGGCAGTGAGTGTTAAATGTCTGCTGTCAAAGTCCACTTCCAACAACACACCCGTTTTACGCATTAATAGGCCTACCATTGCACCTCAGTGGAAATGGCAACTAGGCCTAAAATATATGCAATTTTGAGTTTGATGTCAATTGCAAGTTGTATATTTGAGTTTGTGTTCTTTTAAGACAAATGCAAAAAAGTCTAAAAAAGTCTAAAGAGACATAGACCTATTGCTTATACAGACAAATGCCCAGGTATGTGGGAAAGCGTTTGATATTTCAGTGTGCCCAGCTGGTTCGGTGGCTTAGGTTTCACAGAGCCAGCGTGTTTAAGTGACGTGCCGCTTCAATATAAACAGCATTACATTTCTGTAAATATGCCCGCGGGCAGGCAGGCAAGCAGGGAAGATATATACTCAGGAAATATGATTTCTGTCCTGCCCGCTGCATGTATCGATGCTTGTGATTGAGCAGATAGCGTAACTGCAGGACAGAAAAACTACGATTTCCCGCTCCTGCACCTGTCTATGGGCATTTGAGTTTTCTAAGTGTGTTATATCAAGTTAAGGGTACAATCAGTGTGTTTACCTCGTGCTTTCCCTTCATCCTGCACACTCGGATGTCATTTTTATTGGATTCCCACGTTCTCTTCTGCCAGAGGAACAGAGCACATCCACGACAATACATCAAATATTTCAATCACTTAGTCGTATGTGTGTCTGTACGTGTGAAACAACGCTGTTACCTTGCTGTAGAACATCTCATCTCCTGACATATTATCCAGCTCCACTCTGTACAAGTCATCTCTGCAAAAAACCCAGTTACTAGTTTAGTGCCACAAAAATGATTTCTGAAGTAACAGCATATATATTAATGAGACATAAACAAATTGGATGTAAATTGAAAATATTGATATTTAGGCCTATGCAACAATATTGTTACTGCATCAGTGGAGCACAATATAGATATTTTCTGCCAGCCCATTACTATTTTGTAATGGTACAAAACTAGTGGAACAAAATAGCAGTAGGGCTAATATAATGTTGTGTCATGTACTAAAATTAGTCTACTGTGCATCAATTCGTCTTCCAATATACAAAACATGACCAGCCATGTTTAATTTCACGCTAATTAGTTAGCTGAAGAGAAAAGCGCATTGTGTTCACCTCTGTCCTTATGGGAGTGACACAAAGTGGCTCCCATGAAACGACAGATACAATTATAGATAATGATGTGCACTGGCATAGGAGGCAGTTGCCGTTGGTTACCTGGCTCCTATGTAGAGTGTGCGGTTGACTTGAAGGACAGTCTGGATGTGCAGCTCCTGTCTCTGGGCTGAACGATGAGCTCTGCCCAGAAATACTGGATATCTCCTCACCACTGACACACAAAGAGAGACAGACAGGAGATGAGGGATAAGGTTCCCTCAAGCCTTATTCAAACAGAAATGTCTGCCACCATAGACACTGAAACTAGAACTGACATTGGGATGCTTTGCATACGGGCACTTGCTGTAGATGTCAGTAGCATCTCCAGCTCATAGCCATCCCATTACAATGGCAATCATCTGTCTGTTTCAATTTTGGTCTCTATTTCCATATTTAACAAAACTATAATCTCTTCCTTGCTGGTCAGCTCTTGCATTCGTAAGCTCTTAGAGTGTATAAGCTGTTAGCAATTATTACTTACAGTAAGTACTTAATGGCATGTTGATATGTGATGGGGCAGTATGATTGTTTAGGAGCTCAGTTAGCCTTGACCGATGATGTCATTACACTAACAGAATGTGTTTACTTAAGATGATTGGTACAGTGTAAGACCTACATTCATGAAAGGCACTTTATATAGAAGCATCTGCTAAGTAATTGTAAATGAAACAGTTACAATAACTTTTGTTTAGATACCCACACATTTGTATTCTAGCTAATCGGCAACTCAACCATTCTAAGACGGTTTCCCTAATCTTCAGCTTTGTAATGTAGACACTCCATTCTCCATGAATACAGATAGATGAGAAACCCAGAGAACAAACGCAGTGTCTTCCACCAAATTATGTTACCGCTGTGTGATTATGGGTTGCTATAAGTGTGAAATAATGATACTGAATGACGGAATAATGAATCTGTCACTGCACATAAACTGCATTTATGTTTCACTGGGCCGTGCTTTATCTTGCCTTATTAGGCATTATGTGTTAATAAAACACCTGAAAACATACAGAGTATGATGTAAGAATGTTCCACTACTTTATAAACGTTCCCTATTATTGTAAATGTTTCTGATTCTCCTATATATTTAACATCTCCTTATGTCAAATATATAAGCAATAAAGTTGGCAATGTTACTGCGATGATTTCAAACACTTGCCAAAGGATCATAGTCCCTGCTAAATCAATATTCCTTTGTGTCTAAACAATTAATATAGGGAAATTGTTATCTCGTCCACTACGCCACTCCAAAGCTCTCTGTGGCACTTTCAACTTCAAATTAAATCAATACGCATTTATTATATCCCACTTCACATTGTCTTTTGTGTAACAATCACACCTTTTCTGAAGATTTTGATATAACATAATTTCCTCTGTTAATATTCAAATATGCATTATTAGACAGTGCAGATGGAGGTGATGTGGGCGCAGATACAGCACACCGGTCTCTCAGAAGAGGACGATGTGAGAGAGCTCTCACCGCCCCGAGACACAGTGAGAAACGGCCTTGTTGTCCTGGACTGCAGCGCGTCGTGAGAGGAGCCGTAACTATCCATCTCCTCCACTCTCCACCCTCCACCCTCCAGTCTTCAGCCCAACCCACCCCCATCACACATGCACACACACACACACACACACACACACACACACACACACAGGCACGTGCTCACATGCACATTCATCCCTGCCTGCCTCTCCTCGTCTTTCATATTTTTATTCTCTCTCTCTCTCTCTCTCTCTCTCAGTTGTCAGAGAGTAAGGGATGTAGATTCAATACTATTTATTTATTTATTTATTTATTTATTTATTTATGTATCGTCTAAAATAGCTGCACACCAAGGCCACGACCTCTGACCTCGCATCCCTGCATTCACCAGAGGCATTGTGCACACACACACACACACACACACACACACACACACACACACACACGTGCACAGAGGAAAGGACACATACCCTCTAAGGGAGCGTAGCTGAGTGGACTGGGTTCCTCTGGGAATGAGCCATCAGCCAGTTGAAACAGCAGAAGAAGCACTGTGAGGGGCGGGGCCACGGTTGCCATGGCAGCAAAGCACATGCACTGTTATAAAAGACAGAGAAAAAGCAGAATTTTTCAGTGACAAAGTGCTTTGTGTACATGTGTGTGTACACAAACATTTGTGTGTGTGTGTGTGTGTGTGTGTGTGCACGCACCTGGGTGTGAATGTGTGTGGGGTGGCGCATTAGCGTGTGTGTGTGTACGGACATTTTGTCAGATTTCTAAGCAAATGTGTGTGTCTGTTAGCGTGCGTGTGTGTGCGTGTGTGTGCGTGTGTGTGTCAGACGTGTGGGATATTGAATGCCACCACCCTGAATCCAGCATGGCGCTAGGTGGGCCATTGTCTACTTGGAGGTGTAATGTGAAGCCATTGTAGAAAATGTGCGCCACTGTCGATCAGTCTGAATTGAACGTAATTCTCAGAGCTGTATAGCAGACGAAGGAAACAATGCATCCACAGAATTAGAAAGCTGCTTTCAGTGGTAATGTTCCTTTTACTAATTGTGCTTTCCGACGGCCATATGGGAGCTTTAGAAGTGGTTATTAGCTCCTGAAAAGAACAAGCTGGTCCTTAGGAAAAGACAAAGTTAGGCTAGAGAAGAAAAGAGACCAGAGGAGAATGCTGGACATTCCCTGACCTCACTCTAAAGTTCAGGGGTCAGGAATGCTATGAATCATGGGTGAGGAGGACAGGATAGGAAAAGGATTTTAAAACAATTAAGCCAATGGGGTCAAAAGGTAATGTATACTGGCATATATGTGAACGCACACACACACACACACACACACACCCTAACCCTAACAGTTACACACTAACCAGCATGCCATAAATCTTATTAATCTATAAAATTGAGGACATGGAATAACATCCCTGCCAAAAAGTTATTGCAGGACATAATTTACAGCACAACACATTGCGTGATATCTAATGCATTTTCCAATCACTCCAACATGAACCCCTGGCGAGGAAGGGAGGTGTGTGTGTGTGTGTGTGTGTGTGTGTGTGTGTGTGTGTGTGTGTGCGTGCGCGCGTGTGTAAGCGTGCGCGCGTGTGAGATAAATGAAACCTCATCTAAACTGCTTTACATGAGGTTTAGTGATTTAATAGTGTTTACTGAGACGTTACTGAGACTGAGACCCTAACAGCAGACAGGAACCCCAAGTAGTTACTAGTACGGTGACACACCCACTATGTGCTTTCACCCCCCCCCGGCCTCCCTCCATCAACTTAACCCTTCATTTCTCCTTTCTCCTATCTTTCTGCTCGTCTGCGTCC
Source organism: Amblyopsis rosae (assembly GCA_025399935.1). Taxonomy (NCBI): domain Eukaryota; kingdom Metazoa; phylum Chordata; class Actinopteri; order Percopsiformes; family Amblyopsidae; genus Amblyopsis; species Amblyopsis rosae. Next base: position 11,157 of record JAODTR010067409.1, read on the forward strand.
AGATAAAAACCCTACATATGTTTTCAAAGAGACGGATAGTGAGAAGGCGCCGTCGCTGGGTTTGGTTGCTAAGGGGGTGACAGACAAACTCACGCGGCGATGACACAGATATAGCACGACGGTGCAATCTCACACACACACACACACACACACACATATCACAGGTACTGAAACACATGCAGCGAGTGGGTAAGTGCACATACCCTGTACCGCCAGTATGCGGCTTGATTGACAGCTGTATATTAGCAGCGGAGGGGAGATGCAGCCTGCTGATATTACGCCGAGGAACAGTTCAAACGAGATCTCCGCCCTGAGGTTGCAGGTCTGACACCTCTAAAGCTTCTGCTCATCAGACACATGGAGAAGCCCAAGGACGGGATGGGGGGGGGGGGGGTCAATTCAAGGCAGGGAGTAGATAAAATGACATTTCCTCCCTGAGAACGTGCAAAGGAAGCATAGGTATCTGTTGTTTGAGCCTGTACTCAAAGGGTGCCAGTTAAAACAAAACATGTTTTTTCATATACCTGCCAGTTGTATTGTCTGATAGGGCTAGGCTAGTATATGTATGTGTATCTCTGAAGACAGACAAAGACAAATCTAGAGAGATTTTCCCCAAGGCGAAATATAATTTCTAGTTTGTAATATTTGATCACTCCCACCCATGAAGCCAAGAGAGTTAGGGTTTTAAAAAGGCTACTGAAAAGTCTGAAGGGAGAATATTCTGCCCAACGTAACGATATGCATTTGACTTTTTCTCCTGTTCTCTGTCTCGACCTCTGGTTTTCACACTGTAACCCCCGACACACATACATACAGTATAAGCTTGCTAACTGGCTAGCCTTCACATGCAACAAAAACCCCTGTGGCCAATCATTGATGAGGTATCCTCATTAGCTGCAGTATATCGATCACGGTTATTGATCCATGAGATCAAACACCACATCGTCTGCCTGTAGCATAGTAAACATTATTTGGCAAAACGCTATTGGATATTGCCATTCACCTCCTCAAATGACGGCGGCTAATTGTATTAAACAGGATTTGTCCTGTTTAATACAAAGTAGAAAAAAATGTGGACACCTACTGAAGAGTGAACACTTTCAAAAGGATTATAGTGTTTTATAGTCTGTATTTAACAGGAAAGGGAAATCCAGCATCAGAAACAGAAGGCGAGAGAGAGAGCGTTAATGAGTGGATAATAGAGAGAGACACTATCATGGTATTTGCTACGGTCTATCAGATGTTGCTTGGCAATGGGATTCAATTGTGTGACATGCTTTTCACGATGTGGTCCTAATGATGGGAACAGATACGGCCTGATCTAGCCACCATCCTCAACCCCATTAGCAGATCACCTGCTGAGTCACACCGTCAGAGAAACACAATCACCTGCTTTCACATCGTATCAGTTTGTCAATATGGTTGTCCTCAGCAAATGATCAGCGTGTGTCTGAGACCCTGTTAGCCTGCGTCGCAGATTAATAGGAGGATATTTGCAAAGCGTGGCACTGTGTACAAGTCAGAATTTAAGATGTGTTTGGGAAGTAAGTATCTGCTCACTCTAATAATAACCCACCTTAAAATGGCTCGTGGCCTTTAATATGCAGGCATGCTCATATTTGTATGAGGGCTCTAAAAACCTATTAACGCTATTGCGCAAGATCAATACCCCACTGTCTTATTAAACCCCGGTGGAATCCAGACCAGTGCATTTTCCTGCTGTATACTATAGGTCAATTTGCTTCTGTTAGGGAGCCTTTAACACATCTATATAGCTATAAAGTACATACAGCCACAGAAAAGATTAAGAGACCCCTGAAGCAGTTTCTCAGATTTCACTACTTATACATTTTAATATTTTACTTACATGTAACATATGTATTTTTATATTTGTATTTAGAGAACATATATATATATATATATATGTTCTATTTTTTACATGCAGTACATTTATACGATTACATTTAGTTGTCTCTTAATTTTTTCCACGGCTCTATACTGTAAATAACCAGGTCTTTATTAAACCTGATGGACTACACTGGAAAGACATAGCCCAAAACACAATTGCACATGAATGAACTAATGGTATACAACTAATTGTTTCCATCACTGTCTGGGGAGCAATATGATGGGCAATGAACCCTAAGAGGACACATAAGTAAACCGATATGATTACTAACGGTGTTCTCCATGCCATTGATACTGGGTCTGTGGTTCTGATGCACAGCACAGAATCTGTCCTTGTGATCGGGCCTACAGGCAAAATGCTGTCTCTCTCTCTGTGTCTCTCTCTCTCACGCTCTCTCTCACTGTGTCTCTCTCTCTCACTGTGTCTCTCTCTCTCTCTGTGTCTCTCTCTCTCACGCTCTCTCTCACTGTGTCTCTCTCTCTCTCTCTCTCTCCCCCCCCCGGTTAGCTACTGCAGCCGCTCTGCTCTGTGTCTTTGTTGCCATAGCAACCGATAGCAAGCCCATGCGGAGACGTGTTGTTGCGGTGGATGTAAAAAGGAACGAGGGCGGGCACTCCCTCTAAGAAGAGAGCATGCACGCACGTGCGCGCACAGTGTGTGTGCACGAGAGGGCGGTGGGTGTGTGTGTGTGTGTGTGTGTGTGTGGGGGTGGTGGTGGCATACATCTACACATGTGCGTGCACACACACACACACACACACACACACCCACTTCCCCCCGTAATGCCTCAAATAGGAGAGGGGATGGTGGAGGACTGAGGAGATCTGAAATGGGACACTGCTGGTGATTTGTCTCCACATTGTGACCATCCATGCCTCCTAAATGAATAGGCCCATAACTAGGAATAAGTACTGTGGTAATGGACTGACCTCCTCATTTTGACTGATCCTCTCTCTAGGAGACAATAGGATTAATGTTCTGGCCAAATAAGGTACAGTAGTGTTGTTGTTTTGTGCTCATTCTAAACCCCACACGGACAACTTTTTTAACAGTGTAGTATTTTTTATTATTATATTAAATCCGGTAACAATCCTGTGAAATGGGGCATCTACAATGCCATCTGGAATAGTTAGTGACAGTTTAAACCTGATTTTAGGTCAAATTAAGAGCATGTGGCAGATATACACCATGTACTTAGACTTGCACTCACTGGTATAAGTCAGAAAAACAAACAACCACATAATTAACATAGATATATAGTTCTATCAGTTTCCATAGCAATGCAACATTGCAAAACACAGAAAAGGGAGATAATCGACATGTCTCTGAGACGCAGATCATTTCTCTCCTTTCTGTATCCTCCTCTTACATGAAGAAGGTCTGCTCCTTGAGGAGCGTTAGAAGCCCTGAATAAAGCTGCCTGGCCTGAGGGTAACACAGACAGCAGAGAAACTGGGGGAAGTGGGTCACCTTCATACATCTACACGCTACCTACCCTACATGCACTATACATCTTCATTAATCGACTTAAAGGAGAATTAGAAGGAACATTCCCCTCTGAAAAATGCCATTCCTATGCCATGCGACAGTAGTCTATATTATTAAATAGTTTTTATTGAACTGCCAACATCTAAATTAAGTTAAACAACAACTAGCGGTCTGTAATTGTTAAAGGTGTCAGTTAACTGATTTTAACCATATTCGACGTTGGTTTTGATTGTGTCACTTAAATTCAAGGCTAACTAATCTAGCTATGGTGTACGCCTCTATAGTCAATCAATCCTTGTCAATAGTGAGACTTCAAGCTGTTTCTCATAAACATATTGCGTTAGGACAAAGCTGTTGAGTTTTTCTATGCTGATTAAAGTGGCCAATTACATCAAAAATGAAAAATGTGAAACAGTGTTTGGAGTATAAAGTCTTTGACTCATTTAACTTTCTCAAATTATGCTTGTTCATCCACTGCTGACTTAGTAGCATCATGTAATGTATACTAGTATTGGCATAGAACTCAAAATGCTTTAGCATTTAATGCAGTTAAAGTATGTCAAATTATAAAGCTATACAACACTATAGAAATTAGGTTTAGCAAAAGTTTAATAATGCTTTAACACAGAAATATAGACACACAGAAATATAGACAAACACACACGTGTACACACACACACACGCTGAGTCATCCCATCATTTTATTAAAGTGGAGGTGTTATTCCCTCAAGAGGCAGACTGTCTCCACACTGAAGGCCTAATCAGAGTTAAGGGAATCTTCCTTTTTAGTGTTAAATATCCTAATACACAATTCACTCTACACAGTCATTTATATGCTAATGTAAAGGTTACCTTCATAGAACCAGGAACCAGTCGTGTGCTATTAGGCCTGAGTGTGAGCGTGCGTCCATGTGTGTGTGCGTGCTCGTGTGCGTGCACATGTGAGACAGAGGGACAGATAGAGCCAGAGCCAATAGGACAGATGGAGAGGAAATATTAGAGAGAGTACGAGAGAATAAGGGATTATTCTCTCTAGATAGAGAAGACCGTGAAAATGACACAGACACAGAGACAGACAGGAAGATGGGAGATATTCTCCTGAGTGTGCTGAAGGTAATTAAAATAGGATGGACAATGTTGGAGATTCGCCAGGGTGAGTGTACCGCTCAGACACTATATTCTGCATGGAGCTGCTATGCTGGTGCTAGCACACAATAGCTAACGACTTGGCTAGTGGATGCGTGTGTAAAGTGTATCACATACATAATACACACATACAAAGAAAGAAAAAAAAATGCTTTGGTTGAAAAATAGATGTTGAAAACTATGCATACGTGATTGCACTGAGCCAGCAATGCTCACCTTTTAACCAGCCTCGCTCATACACATTACTATTGAATCCTCACCATTGGAGGGCCAATGTTATCATTGGCATGTCACTTTGTATCAGCATCGGCTTTATGTTAAATTAGTATAAATAAAATATTAAGGATACCAGAGTACTACTACTAAAAGTATACTACTTTTAATGTTCACTTGAACATACAAAAAATGTTTTTTAACATGAAAAGAATCATTGCCATAATCAAATATCGGTCTCTGATAACCAGACTAGAGGGGTGTTGCTTTCCTTTTAAAACAACAACAACAACATCGGTAAAGATAGAACAATATCTTTGGATATCAAGATACATATTTCTTCCAAATATTAACATCGGACCCAAAACAATTCAGCGCAGGTCGAATGTACAGAGCTCTCTATAGCAAGCTGCAGCAAGGGCAAATGTTGCTAACCAGCACTTGACTGCAGCAAGCACATATACATTCACTGCACAGCTCCAAGCAGGAGCCTAGGACATGAGTATGCAGCGCACACACTCAGACACACATTATGAGCACAGAGTCAAGCAGCGGCGCACACACACACACACGCCACATGCACAAATCAGGGCCAGCCTATGGACATGATAGGTATGGCTTTAATCCCAGCGAGCACACAGTGTATCAGGAGGAATACCATTAGACAGCATGTTGACCGTTCATGGATTTTATGGAGGAAAATTCTCACCTTAACAATTATGTTAATGTGTTCCTCTTTTTCATCTGTTTACCTTCAAGAGGCAATTTTTAAATGCTTTCCTAATATGTGCAGAATCACCTGACTATCGCAGTTTTGTGTGAAAATGCACCGGCAGACTACAAAGCCTATTGAAATTTGGCAAACCATGTCAAAATAATGCCAACCTCAAAATATCTCTTTGTTCTTAATGCGTTGTTAATCACATATATGCCTTTGCCTCATTTTCCCTATGCCAGTACAACAGCTCATATACCCAATTCAAATACATTTCGTGTAACTCTAAGGCAGATCCGACTTTGTTCTGCCGTTTTGTTATGACCGTTAATAAGAGTAAATATAGCTTTCTTTTTGGCAGCAGCCCGCCAATCACAATGGCAAAAACCCTTCTTGTAGAGTGACGCACTTACAGTACAGTCACATATGAGGTAACTGCTAAAATAAATTAGACAGACGCACAAGCACACACACACACACACACACACACACACACACACACCGTGAATGTACAGACAAATCCCACGAGTGCCCTTTCTCTCCCTCGCGGGTATAATTGTGTTACAGCTCTTTTTATTCCCTTCACCTCCTTCACCACCATGATGAAAAGGCATAATTAAAAGAGAGAAGTTGTGTTTGTCTGTCGAAGGTGGAGCGAAGAGAAGGGCGGGAAGAGGGACACATATTAGCACAACAAAGCTTCATCAGGCTACGAAACCATCTTGGCTAGCAGAGAGACAAAGAACTCTTCTTACGCCTTTATCTCTCAATAAAAAATCCCTCTGGCTAAGCTTCCATAACTAAAGCCTGATGTGGCTTATGTGCTCAGTAAATTTGTTGGACAACAATAAACTGCTAAGCATGAGGAGACAGACTAAGTCTGCAATAGCACTATAGACTACTGTATAGTCTGTACCAAGAAAAATGGATACTGCCACAGCGCTGGCATTTTTTAAAAGGTTACTTGTGTTTGTGTGTGTCCTTGCTGTGTGTATGCATGAGACAAATTGATGGTAAGTCTGTGTTGTAAATATGGTCACAGAAGATAGGGAATTTTAAATTAATTGGCTTGGTTTGCGCTTGAAACAGCTGTGCTATCACAACAAACCTGTAATATATTCAAATAGGTGACTTGGACGGGTTCATTTGAAACATGAAACATAGATAAGGCGAACTGAGTAAGAAGAATAAGCAATAATCTTGACAAATCCAATTCACAGCAGCCACAAACCAGTTCATGGCATCCAATTATAGTTTAGCCTTATCTTCATGTAACCAGCCTTGAAGAGCAAAACATAATAATGGTATGGCTGGGGTCTCTCAATATAGCACCTAGCTAAAGTGAAGTGCATGTATGGCCACTGCAGCAGAGCCACATGGTCCAATAATGTAAACTATTTAACACAGATTTTGATAGGACATGTTAAGACTAATGCAGACTAATACAGGCCAAATGGGTTTATTCATCATGAGACAGAGAAGGTTTTGTATGAGTCAATAGTTTTTTTCATTAGCTCCCAGTAAAAGCACCAACTTCTGAACACCAGAAGGTATGACTGCATGTGCCCCAAACCTCTGCCCCCATAATCCTGAAGAATGACTCCCTGAGGTCCTTACTCCAAGGATAAACTGAAATAGGTCACCCAGGAAATGCCTGCTAAGCTATAGGACCTCTGATCACTGCCTGTGGGGTACAAACTTAAATAAACTTCTAATCCTTTTTAAAAATGTATGGCCAAAGACAATTACCCTTTACTTTATGTTGTGTGAAAACGATCTCTATACTTTCCTATTCGCAACACTGACTGACATAGAGAGCAGTTATGTGCTTACTTTGTAAAAGAGCAAATTAAACAATATTGTATATTTGTAGTTACTTTAAGACTATTGAGACATCAATATGCATTCTGGCACCAACACCTCAAAATATAGCAGCAGGGACTATCTCCAACAAAGAGTGTATTTCACTTATTTACTTACTGTACAGATAACAGTATAGTTCAAATGAGTTGTTCATTCAACAGTTATAGTTTATTATCAGCCCTGGGTGTTGCATTTGAATATATTTGGGGTTTTCAATAAGAACACACTGAACAATTTGGATAAATAACATTTCCAAATATCTGCTTAAAGCCTAATGAAATTACAGACACGAGTGTGTCTCTGCTCACCAGATGTATCGAGCCTCTTTCATTGCCACTGTCTTTAAATATGATCTTATAACAGCGACAGAAGGGCAATTTGGAAACATAGAATCATAATATTTTCATCTTATATAGGCTACTAGTATCAAATTCCATTTTAACCTGCACTCAAAACTGGGAATTTTATCTTTATGTATTGTATGTACCAATACATTATTAAAATCCAACGCTTATAGACAAATTTAATGTTTTCTTGCTTTACTTGAAAAGGCCTTGTTTGCAAGCTTAGCATGTGTGATTGAAGAGGGGCCTATAAGTGATCAATAGAGCTCATTAATTGCCCACATGGACAGCTGTATCACCCCCAGGCTAAGCTGAATTGTTTTTACCTGCAGCACGCTAGCTTTATTGGTTTAAAAGATTCCAAATATGTCTGCGGCATAATGCATTTTTTAATTGGACAAGTCGTGCCTGGTTTCTATAGCTACAATAGACTTACTTTGCCATGCAAAGCTATTGTAGTAGGTGGGCAGTGTTTGGGTTTTATAGGGCCTCTTTAGTGTGGTGTTGCTGTATTCAAGTTTGCTATGGTGAAACTAGGCTGTTAGCCTGTCTTACAAAAGAATCTGGAGAGAACAGTGGCTGCACCTGTTGTTCCCTGCGATCGCTGTGTGATGGGGTTAGCACCTGCACCAGGGCTGCTGTGTGGCTGTCTGTGTGGGGACCCTGCATAACAGGGAGACCATTCACACCCGCTAGACCAGAGGCCTTCAACAGGGGGGCCGGGACCCCTAGAGGGTCCTCAGAGGTACTGCAGGGGGTCCTCCAAATTATTTGATCTCATAGTTATTTTCTAGAATTTAACATAAATACAACCTGTGCTATAAATATCTACTAATTATTTAGTAGATATTATTATTTGTATGGCTTTGTTAGTGGCCTATACTTTTATACATGGCAATATAGGCTGACCTAAACATTATTGTTGGCCCGGCAACTAAAAATGTGATACCATAATGTTATACATGCTATACATGTTGTTATACATTATGGTATGTTATACATGTTGTTATACGTTATGGTATGTTATACACCCTGTGCCGTGTTTCCATCAGCCACGTGGTCCTTAGCCCGAAAAAGACCTCTGGGCTAGACTGACTGTCTGTCTGTCTGTAGCTCTTCTCTCACTCCCCCTTTGCACTGTCATGCCTCCTACATCTATCCCCTTCCATCTACAGACTTCTACAGTAATATATGCGGCCCACGCCGCTTGCTAACGCCTGATCAGAATCTACCACACAGGTTCCTCTTCCTTCCCCGCTGCACATATATAGGCTAGCACTTTCTGGTGCGATAGCCTCTGTCTTGTTTTCTGTCTTCAAATGCCTCGCGTGCAAACACCATATAAGCTGGGACCGTTATGCTCCTCCAGAGGAGCGTGATAGCTTTTGAGTGAGAAGGAAACAGTTGCAAACGTCATATTATGACCAGGAAACTGTGTAACTTGTAAATCACATTAACAAAAGCTTTGGCGTTAATGTGAGCCTTTTTCCTGTGGCCACCAAGGAGGTAATTTTAAGACAGGTGATATGAACATAATAGGCTACTGTTGGCAAAGCATACAATTAGATTGGATTGTGCCATCCATTTCACACAGAATATTACCTCAACATATCAACACACACCATAGCATGTAAAAATCAATTAGGCCTATAGGCTTTTACTTTGCTTCTGCTTTTTTTTGCTCTTGTATAGATTCAATTTTAAAGCCTCCAAATGGAAACTTCTATTGCTGTAGGCCTATTTCAAAGAATAAAGACCAGACGAAACAACATGGCCTTTATAGTGTGTAGGCAGAGAACAATAACATATTTAATCATCATTAGCCTATAGCTGAGAGCTCTAACTGTTAAGCTTGTAGCCGATCACCTGGTTTGTTCAAGGTTCTGGTATTTACATTGCAGTGTTGTAGCCATATACGCTGCAATAGTGCGTGATGTGTTATAGATAATCGCAATAAATTAAAAGCCTATCTTATCAGATGTGAACATTGTAATCCTTTCGTGCAACATGTTAGAAGGCAATAAGCAAATTATATTATACGATTGAGATCCAGTATTAATAACAAAAAATGAATCTTTCCCTAAAACGGGTCAGACGATGCACGTACGGGAGACAGCATCTATTGCCTAATCGGAAAAAGCTCTCTCTGCACCAAAGCGTTTGAAATTGCGCACATACCTGTTAAACATATAGCCTAGCTCCACTCCGTAACATAGGCTATGGATGCATCTCTCAATCTGACAAAACCCATTTGCCCAACTCACCGTGCCAGCTGGAAAGGTAAGACGACTGACTGTCAAGTCCCAGTCGCCAAATCGGTTCTGGTTGCGCTTCCTCCTTCTGTCCTCTCTTTGGGGTAGTAGGTGATCGGCTCCGCTGCTCACTGTAGCCTATTCAAAGCCTGTGTAAAACCACGGCAGCTCCTCGGCCGTAACTCACCTGTCTGTTTTCTCTTTACCGTTTCTGCGCGTGGAAGTAACATCACCGTTCACCGAGCGCGTCCTTAACGCCCAATCACTAGTAGCCTAATAGGCTATTTTTCCCTTTAGGCGACAGCGCACGAAAAGCCTAACAACCAGTGTGTTTTTGTTAGCATTTTTAATATCTTAATTAGTCTAAATCTTCAACTTTGAACAAACGTGGGTATACTTTCACAACAGCATAGGCTAAATAGTGAGCCTATTTTTTATTTATTTATTTATTTATTTATTTATTTATTTATTTATTTAGGCTATTTGGCCTTTTTTATTTAGCCTAATTATTTAGACTATTTATTTTGTCAATCAAATGCCTCAGAGATTCTTCAGTAGGCTGTAATTTATTATTTCATCAATTGTGACCCAGTCATTAGGCTACGTTTTCACATTCGAATATATCAACGACAGTTCTACTTTTTCTGAAATAATGTAGGCTATCTAGGATGCTAAATATATTTTACCAGCCAATGCTTCTAAATAAAATAATTTTCATTAATAATTCCAGGGGCAAGGGGCATGTTGTGTCATTCCAGTTCAAGAACAGTATGACTAATATTTGTTTATTCATGTAATTAACTAAAAGCAATAATTAAAGTGGATAATATGTTCCATTGGAATGGAATTAGAAGAATGTGACAAAGACATTCAGAAAACATTTAGATCTACAAAACATCATTTACAAAACAAATGCTATTTGGAATTACATTTACAAAACTAATAACTTAATAACAAAGCTAAATAAGGCTGAATAACCACAGTTGAATGATATAGCCTGCGCTGTAATATAGGCTATTTGCTTTTAGTTATCATCACTAGTGAAAATTGAGTTAGGTTATTATGACTAAATTGAATTTTGGCTAGTAAAAATGTCTATTAATTATGTTTATATTCCCCAATATTTAGATTATAATATACATGTAAACATACATCAAGTGTATTTATTCTAATATTCAATGTGTTTTTGACTGGGTCAGATGCGTCTTCAACGTCACATCCGGATCTACTCGGGCAGTAAATGCAAAAACTGAATTCCATATATTTTAGCTAGCTAGCGCTAGCCGTGCGATAGCTTCTGCTGCTAGTAAACTTTAGTGATATTATCCATGTCAAGGCACAAGAGGAATTTGCGACGTCGTGCACTGTTTCTTTGTATGTTTGGAGACAGAATATTTGGTCTTCATATCTCTTGTAAATTGGTAAGTAGCTACCGTAGCTTAAACGTCTGCGAGCTATCCGCTGCTTGCTGGTACTGTTCTCTTGCTAACGAAAGCCTTTGTTATTTTGACACATAGCATTAGTTTCAATAAAATGTAGTATCTTTTCTTGTAGTGAGGGACAGTGCGTCCATTACAGCTCTGCCTAGTTGTAATTTACTGTCACCGCGATAGTTTAATTTGCTGTCAAAATTGTGCTTGTTTCAGGGTTACCGTACATGCCAACGTTAACTAGCCACGATTAATATACGGTACGGTACCAAGCTCTGTCTCTCTCTCTTCTGGTAGCAAATAATAAAGGGGTGTTATTGTTGTAGATGCCCCCTCTCGCAATTGATACTTACTAAGATAATTTGCAATAATCTCGCATATCTAAACTATTACACTCGCGTAGGCTTGTACTATCAATTGTATTATTTTGAAAAACCACAGTAATGATGCAACATTTATATAAACGTTTTATTGTAATTTGTCCTTTATTTCAAATCTACAACACCATTTTCCTTTAATGTTGATTGTTTAATTGTAGGGTATTTTTTAATGTCTTCATACTAAACATGAAATAAATATCGATCTTGGTTATGGGAAGTTCTAGGTATCATATGACAATACAAAAAAATAGAAGGTCAACAAATGGTGGTCCCAGGCATTGCACAATGTGTGTAGAAACATAACTCTTACCTTGTGTTCCAGCCAGCTGAGTGACTATATTACACAAGTTAGGCACCGTTGTGTGCCAATCCATCTCAACACCTGAGAATCCAGGTATGCGTCATATTTGACATCTCAGTTTAAGAACAACCTCTAACTCTATTTCCCACTCGTTTTCCTGCTACTCCTCTCTCATCCTGTTGTTCTGTCATCTCCAGTGGGGGAAAATGAACGGTTTGTCCATCCGAGAGCTATGCTGCCTGTTCTGCTGCCCCCCGTGCCCCAGTCGCATTGCAGCCAAGCTGGCTTTCCTCCCTCCAGAGCCCACCTATGCCCTCCTGCCTGACCCAGATCCAAGCTCTGGCTCTGGAGCCGCTCCTGGGAGCGTCACCAGAGCTACTGCCCCATCTCTAGGAGCCCCCGGGCTGCGTTCCCGTCTGGGTGGTGCTGCTGCTGCTGCTGCTGCTGCTGCTACTACTACTACTACTACTGCTGCTGCTGCTGCTGGTGGTGTTGGTGGTGGCAGCAGTACTAGTAGTACCGGTGGAGGGGTGGCTGTGACTGTAGGGGCTGGAAGTGCTGCTGGAGAGGGCAGGTGGAAACTGCATCTGACGGAGAGGGCCGAGTTCCAGTACTCCCAGAGAGAGCTGGACGTGACGGACGTGTTCCTCACCAGGTCCAGCCGAGGGAACAGAGTGGGGTGCATGTACATCCGCTGTGCTCCCAACGCCAGGTGAGGCAGACCCACCCCAAACCAACCAGCCGTGTTTCTCCTCCTCACAAGTAATGGCTGTCTAGCTAACGACAGATATAACTTGCTGTAAACACATTGTTGTTCACAACGCTATTAAAACAATTCACTGAGCGTGCTGTGGCTTTTGGACAGGGTAATTCCTCAATACACAAGCACTGGACATTTTCCTCTAACACCTTCTTATGATGTAAAAGTGTGCGGACTGAGTCGCTACACACACTGTGTATTATCACTTGCACAGTACTACTAACCTCTCCTGGTCTCTTGTCGCAGGTTTACAGTGTTGTTCTCCCATGGAAACGCCGTGGACCTGGGCCAGATGAGCAGCTTCTACATCGGCCTAGGCACTCGCATCAACTGCAACATCTTCTCCTACGATTATTCCGGCTACGGTGTCAGCACAGGGAAACCCTCGGAGAAGAACCTCTATGCGGACATTGACGCTGCCTGGCACGCCTTGCGCTCAAGGTATGGGCAATCCCGACTCAGCCGCACGGTCGCTCTCTCTTTGTCGGCCCTTCGTATTGAAGCAGGCTGCATGGGGAAGTTGACCGTTGCGTGTGACCATGACCAGACTGCATGCAAATATCCTTGTCTACATCGCCTTGTTGGGCCAAACATGTTTTTAATAATTCTAATAGGAATAGTCCTGTGTGGTGCTTAATCATGATTTTTATAATGCCACACAGCCAAGAGCCATTTGTGAGCTACTTCCTACTAGTACTGTTGCTACTAGCGACTACCACTAGTGGAAATGACTAGCAAACCACTCTTAACTGATGTGACTGTTATGGCTCCACTGTATGCATTTAGTTTGGGGTGGGGGTTTTGTGTTATGATTCACATTGGTGTGGTAATCTTATTTGTATCCGGAATGGCCTTCAGGTATGGCATCAGCCCTGAGAATATCATCCTATATGGGCAAAGCATTGGCACTGTGCCTACAGTGGACCTGGCGTCACGGTTCGAGTGTGCTGCTGTGATCCTCCACTCCCCTCTCACCTCTGGCATGAGGGTGGCCTTCCCCGACACCAAGAAAACCTACTGCTTTGATGCCTTTCCCAAGTACGTGTCAGTCATCCACACCGTGGCCCTCGTGTTGGCAAGCGCAGTGTATTCTCCTCCTGAACGGAACGCACAGAACGCTCACTCTTCCCTCGACCTTCCCACGAGTGCATATGCATGAAAAGAAAAGCACAACTTGAGATTCTGCGTTCCTGCAGCATGCAGAATGCGGTTTAAAAGCCATGTGTGCTCTATTCATACATTCCATGCCATGATTTTAGGAGCAAGTTGTAATAGAATGACGCTAAAACGTGAATGAGCCCCTAAGTATCTATTTTTTTTTTGGAGGTGATGCCACATTTAGCAACATTGCTGTGTGGGGCTATCTCCGTATTTATAGATGACTAAAGCTCAGAACGGATGTGTGGCTCTTGTTGCCAATGGCTAAGCGCCTCTTTGTTGCAGCATACACTACATGTACCCCTCTGCTACACATAACGTGATGCAAAAGCACACTTCCATTTGCCTCAGTTACTGCACCGGTTACGCTTGGACCCCACACACACTCCCACGGGGGGTTCTCTATTTTTGTGCAAGAGCTTTGTTTGTTTTTATTTATTCATTCACTGCGCTTGTCTACTGGAGCCTTTTGATAAGCAATTCTATATAGCGATGCTTTTGTGGGGAGCACAATTCACTCTATTGTTTTCAAACCGTATACTACGCTGCCTGTACCAGAGGCGATGCCTGCCTCCTGTGTCATCTTCTCATGCAGTAAGCATGGGAGGAGTGAAGTGAAATGTCTCTAATAGATGGTTTGTCCCGGTGAACACCATATAGTTCTACAACAGGGCAGCTCTAAATGGGTTGTCTCAGTGAACACCATATAGTTCTACAACAGGGCAGCTCAAAATGGTTTGTCCCGGTGAACACCATATAGTTCTACAACAGGGCAGCTCAAAATGGTTTGTCCCGGTGAACACCATGTAGTTCTACAACAGGGCAGCTCAAAATGGTTTGTCCCGGTGAACACCATATAGTTCTACAACAGGGCAGCTCAAAATGGTTTGTCCCGGTGAACACCATGTAGTTCTACAACAGGGCAGCTCTAAATGGGTTGTCCCGGTGAACACCATATAGTTCTACAACAGGGTAGCTCTAAATGGGTTGTCTCAGTGAACACCATGTAGTTCTACAACAGGGCAGCTCTAAATGGGTTGTCTCAGTGAACACCATGTAGTTCTACAACAGGGCAGCTCTAAATGGTTTGTCCCAGTGAACACCATATAGTTCTACAACAGGGCAGCTCTAAATGGTTTGTCCCGGTGAACACCATATAGTTCTACAACAGG
>JAODTR010067409.1:26387-38482 GCA_025399935.1 Amblyopsis rosae
TGAACACCATATAGTTCTACAACAGGGCAGCTCTAAATGGTTTGTCCCGGTGAACACCATATAGTTCTACAACAGGGCAGCTCTAAATGGTTTGTCCCGGTGAACACCATATAGTTCTACAACAGGGTAGCTCAAAATGGTTTGTCCCGGTGAACACCATGTAGTTCTACAACAGGGCAGCTCTAAATGGTTTGTCCCGGTGAACACCATATAGTTCTACAACAGGGTAGCTCTAAATGGTTTGTCCCGGTGAACACCATATAGTTCTACAACAGGGCAGCTCTAAATGGTTTGTCCCGGTGAACACCATATAGTTCTACAACAGGGCACACCCATCCGCTGTAGCAGGTGAACATCTGCTGCACCTCCACATCACTCTGCTGTGTAGCAGAGTGGTCAGCTGGTGCTTTTCAACTTGTAGTAGCCGTGGCGCCCAAAGTCATTTAAAACTTGTTTATATAGCCCAGGACTTACTGACCGATGTTATGAACCGCTTTGCTGCGTAAATGGCTACGATGTCACTCACTCACTCACACACTCACAGTACAGCCTGGAAAGGTAATACTCAATAATAAAATTAATAATAATAATAGAAGACTGCACATATTAACAAGAGCATAAACACCGACATGTCCGTGTCTCTCTCCTCCAGCATAGAGAAGGTGTCCAAGATCCCCTCCCCCGTGCTGATCATACATGGTACAGAGGACGAGGTCATCGACTTCTCCCACGGGCTCGCCCTGTTCGAGCGCTGCCCCAAAGCCGTGGAGCCCCTCTGGGTGGAGGGGGCGGGCCACAACGACATCGAGCTCTACAGCCAATATCTGGAGAGGCTACGGCGCTTCATCAACCAGGACCTGGCTGCACAGCACGCCTGAAGACGCACAACTGCTCTGTGTGTGTGTGGGGTCACGGCGATGATCCTTCAGAATAAATGCACTTGAGAAATCAGTGTGTGTGTGAGTGTGCGTGCAATTGTGTATGTATGTTACGTGTAGATCCCAAACTCCATGGACCTTTGAGACCTGAACAAAGGGTTTGTGTGAGTGTGCAGATCTTTCTAATGGAAGGACCTAATAAAGACATTTATTTGAAATATCGGAATACTGCGTATGGAGACATCGATAGAAAATTGTGTGTGTGTGTGAGAGAGAGTGAGTGAAGAATACCTCCACAGCGTGCCCGGTTTTCTCATATTGGTCAAACCTGTGCCCCATCCGCTCCACATCTACCTGATTTAATAATGGACACCCCACTGACTGCCAGGGCATTACCCACGCTGAGGTCCATAGGAACACTAACCTGCTCACTGTTTGTGTGCTGTCCGTGGTCCATCTTGTCAATGTTTACCTTTGCTGACGGCTAACATGGAAGTACGGTCTGGACTACCATCGCAGCTGTGTCTTTCTCCCTCACCATGCTCTGCTCCAAGTCTCTGGTCATTGGAAAGGTCACTGCACCGCATATAATCCTAGACATTCCACTTCATGTCCCTGTCAGCCGTGGGCTTTTTAGCCTTTTATTGCCCACCAATCTGAGTGCGAGAATTACAGGGAATGATTCCGGTTTGGCTGTATCGCTGCCCCCATCCCGACTCCAGCCCTTGGCAAAGACCTTTTGGGAAAATTTCAAGTTCAAATTTACGGCTTTTGGGAGCGATATCAACAATAGGTGTCTATTCTTTGTTTGTGTTTTTTGGTCAATAGGTCTTTCAGTATGTGCAACTTTTGGAAACTGAATTCCAGGCGTACCGGAAAAGATAATTTCTTGTGAATATTGTTATTGGGTCATGTCTCCTTTTGTTGGCTTTGAGCAGAATGCTCCAGCCTTTTCATGTTTACTGATGTACGAGGCTAACGTCAGAGGCAGACCACTGCTTTTGTAACACCAGAACATTTCATGTAATTTTTTAAAGTTAGTGATGCCTAAGTTGGTAAAAGAGGTCTTTGGTCATTTTGGTGGTATCTTGGTGTACAAACTTATTTTGAGAGAATTGTTGTGGATGGGTTTTGCAAGTTTGGGCTAAATTTAGCACGTACAAAATTTGCTGCTGAGTTAAAGGAAATTGATCACTTTCTCGTTTGATGAGGAATCATCTCGTCTTATCACCCATGTTCTAGTCTTGCACCATAAGTCTTGTTGCCAGGCTACTCACCACAAGGGGAAGACGAGCCCGTGTTCTCAGACACTTTTAATAACAATTTTGTCATCTGCCTTTTCCTTGAGTTATCAAAGCAGAATGCATGTACTGTATTTTAGGGCCGTCAATACACTGCTTCAAAGTGTTGTGTAAAAGAAGGGGTATGTGTACGTCTAACGGAGGGATGTCATTCTGTATGGTTTATGTCTATTGCCCTGATAATACCTTGATGGAATGTTTGCAGCCTGACCAAAGCCATACTTGAGCCTATCCTGTTTTTATGGTGCAGGTTCCACCATACACAACGTTTCCCAATATGGCTGACTCACCGCACACATACTACATAGACTGTAGTAAATATAAATATAATATAAATGTAGTAAACATTTATATATATATATGTAGATCAAGCATGGAAGAAAAAAAAGAAGCAGGTCTTAAATTCAGCACTATTGTACAAAGCATCTACATGATGTATTTAATGGTATACAATGTAAGCTAGTTTTCCTTAGGAGTGTCTCGTTACTTTAGCAGGCCAGCATCAAAGATGCTAGTGTATTTTGGAACCCAAGGCCCTACTGTATGTGTAGATGTGAACACAAAACATCTGATGGGTGATCATTGTGCTTATTTCTCCATTCTAGCTGGTCCAGAACTACTCAGTGTGCCTGTTGCAATGAGACCCCCGTTTCACTGATGGTAGCTATGGCTATAGCACTAATACTATTTTATGTCATCTCCTGAATACAACTGGGATGAAATATGCTATTTAAAAAAAAAAAAGTAATCTCTATCTGGCTGCTTAGCATCATTTGTTTAAACTGAGTCTACCCATTCTCATCATGTGCTTAATGTGTCTGGTTGTGTGTGTGTGTGTGTGTATATATATATATATATATATATATAATGGAGCTCTGTAAAGTCCGGGAGTAATTACTTATTAAAATTGGGTAAAAGAAAAGAAGCTCTTGCTTAATGTAGAAGAACCAAGTTTTGGTTGTCAAAACCTGGTTGTCATTATCAGGGACAACAACTTTTGCATCCCTTGAGAAACAGGTGAACGGTTGATTATTTTATTGATGCATTATCAGTCCTCCTGACTTTTAATGGGGGGTGGGGGTCACATATATGCATGTCCATTATTTGAGCAAGTGAAGTGGCTACAAGGTTAGCTGTTCTGTCAACTCATGGCATTTTAATATACGGTATATGCGGTATAAAAAAAAGAGGGCTTTCGAGTTTTTTATTTTAATTGTTGATACTAACTATGAAGTCATGAGTTTTGTGCTAGATTTGGGTGGGTGGAGGGGGAGCCAACATACTGTGGGTGGGTTGTTTATATGGTTACTAACCTATTCTTTATTTGTATCATGATTTGTAATTTTATGTTGCTGTTTTTTGAACTGAGAATATGATGTAATGAAATGAATTCATGAGACTGAACCTTGACCTTTTTATTGACATTGAAAAACATAATAAAAAAACACTTCTGTACAAAATATTAAACTGATAGTGAATTTGTACAGTACAATTAAAAGTGGAGTCAGCGATTGTAAGCTAAAACACTTTTTGTCAAATCTGGTGAATATCTCTTCATGTTCAGATAGCTGCCTGTTTTGTGTGCACACTGAAAAATATAAAGTGGTGTTTTCTGCACAGCCCTAGTAAATGGGAACGCAAAGAAAGTGGTGCAGATTGCACCACACAACACTAGCCTTGGCAATGTGTGTCCCATGTGGGGTGTGGAGCTTAGCACCCTATGACATTGAACAGTAGGGGTGTTTCTGTTTTAACTGATTTCAAATCAGCTTTCTCCAAAATCACCGACTAACTTTAAATTATATTTGTAGTAACTGTTAAATCAATTAATTATATATTATATGTAGGGCAACATATATTGATGTCACAGTGATATTTCATAGCTAATAGTTTCAACACGTTCTTCTACAATATTTCCAGATATAGAAACATACATAGTCTTTGAATTACAGTAGGTTAGATGTAGTGGACATCTTAACAAATTTAGAAAAAAGCCTGTGTGTAGATTCTGTATGGACAACACTGCCCCCAAATGACACGTTTTGGCAATTACTGTCACTGTCTAAAAATAAGCAAATAAAAGATTTACATTTTAAAAACAGTTAAATAATCAACATAACATTTTTCTAGCAAATGCTTGTCTTTACAGATAAAGCTTTGATTCTTTCATATTTAGTGATTTGACCAGAAACATGCAGCAAAACCATCTATTACTTCTTATAGATATCACAGTGATACGTTGCCACTACTGCAACACAAAGAAGAAAAATAATGACTGAAAACCAGTGTATATTAGCAAGTACTTAAGTATTTACCAGTATTTTTCCTCACATTTACACACACTGATGGTAATCACTGCCATGCAGGGTGTGACCAATCACCAGGAGCGGTTAGGGGGGTAGGGGGTTAGGGATCTTGCTCAAGGATGCTTACAGGTAGGTCAACACCTGGTTTTGAACCCACAACCTTCTGACTGGGAGGCCAACACCCAGACCACTAGACCATCCTGCCCCCCAGTACTACAGCAGAGAATAACACCAGAGCCCCCAGGATACAACTGAGGGGGCAGCATAGCACCAGACCGTCAGGACAAGCGGGCACAAATAGAGCAGCAGTGATTGACAGAGCAAAAACAGATTGTCAGCACTAATGCTGACTGCTGACTGCTGGAGCTCACTGGCTAAATAAATCCTTAGTAATAAGGTTAATATAATTATAATAAGTGGCCTTTTCATTTCACATTGCGTATGCTCTTTCTAGCCAGCAGAAACACGCCGATAGGCCTAATGTGGGAAACTGAACGACACCTTGGGCAGCCACAACTGGTTTGAAATGAGACACTGTGTTTTTTTCTTCCCTTTGACAAACTTCCTTTTAGTGTGTGTGCGATGACATACATGTGTACACGTGTACATACGTGTGTTTACTTTCCATCGAGAATCTCATTCAGGGCTTCTAAAGCATTCAGTTGCTCCTGAAGGGCAATGATCCTCAACTCGATGTACATTGATGCCAGCAGGATAAATAATATCCTACAAACACACATACACACACATGAAATGAATTATACTTATTGAATACCTCATTGTCATTCTACATGTTTATTAATCCTACAGTTGTATACTTTATTTTCAAAATGTTGTAATATCAGAAGTTTTGGAACAACAAACCAATGAAATCCATCCAGTATTTATCTCTATACAAATGTATGAACATTAGTTGATAACACATTAATCTAGCCATCTGTACAATTAGATACTGTATGTTCCTATCTAAAGCACACACACAGCCAATCCAGAAAGGCCACATACCAACATAAACAAAAGATGTCTGATTTCTGATGTCTGAAACATTTGTGTTGCAGATATGTCTGAATGACCAGGCATGTTTCAACATGAACTTGGATTAAAATGAATGTACATGCAATATAGCATTAGCATTACTCACAACAGCACAATGAAAGACAAGGCGTTACGACTGCTGGATTCTCTGAGAGGCAGAAGTGATCCAACACACCCAACGATGCTCCACATCCAGTTTCCAGCTGGTGGTGGAAAATATCAGAATATATATATATATATATATATATATATATATATACAGAAGTAATATATACAGTTTGTACATTATACTATGTGTGTGTGCATACAATACCTGTCTCTTCCTTATAGCTCACACTCATGGTATATGGCGAGGATCTGTATATACCAGGAGCTGACAAAGCACAAGTGACACTATAAAATTATCTGCCATCCGTGAAACAGATCAAATAATTAGACTTGTGTGTCTATAATTCCCCAGTGGCCTATGCCATTAGTCGTTGCATATATATAATTATTTTGGTTAAACCTTTGAAGCAGATATATGTTTATGTAGGTACTGTACATGCCGCGTCAATGTGAAACAACAACTGTCATTGCACCTCTATTAGACAGAAGAGGAAAGCTGTCGTCAGAAGAACGGCTGTCTTGTCTCCTTAAACTCTGATCCATGCTGTCATCTGCACTGGAATGACTGGAGATCTGCAGATAAGGAAAGGACGTGCTGTTGGTTTAGATGTCAACGTCAATTTGCCATGCCTGTTTCAAATGTGAAAGTATTTACACTGCATGTAAGAAATTACGATTAAGGAATGTGTCACCACAACCCCTGGGCACTTCCTTTACGATTATATGGTGGAGTACTACTGTACATGAATATACTGTATATGTATATATATTATTATTATTTTGGTGAGTACATATGCATACTGTAGTAACTAAGTTTGCATATTTGTATTATTACAAACATAAAGTTTTCTGTCATTTTGGGAGTTTCCTCCTCCTATCTCCTATGGGGTCCCCCAAAGATCCATTTTATCCCTAACTCTCTTTTCACTATGCACTGTATGCTCCCTCTCTGCATCATACTATTTGCAGATGACAAACAACTGTACCTCTTCGGCCAAATGACAAGGACTCCAACTGCTAAGTTTGAATGATGGCAACCTTTCCTCCAGCTAAATCACAATACGCCTGAAGAATTGTTTAAAGTGCTTTAGGTTTCAGAGCTCCTTATCAGACATTCCACATTGAGATCTCAGATCCACCACCTGATCTCTTCTGACAGCGGCACATTCCAGGCTCAAACTGAAAGGTGATCAAGCGTTTTCAGTAGCTGCTCTCTCTCCCAATGCATTAGCTATTGTATAATATCTAGCTTTACTTTCCATTACAGCTAGTGTACACTACTCAGTTGCATTACAGTCTGCTGCCAACCCACTTCACTGTTATTTCCAAGCTCACAGTTTATGTTTCACATCTACAGTATCCACTAAAATGTGTGTGGCTGTAGGGGAAATAGTAGGGAATGGTGTGAGCATAAGAACACTGTAGAAGGAGGGGTAGAGAGGAGTGACAGCTCACGGTTAAAAAAAAGTAACCACGATTATTTGCACGCTTTATGCAATTCATTCCGATTAACTTTAATTTATTAAACTTTTTTTTTATAAATACAAACATTTGCATGAAGCTGGCATATCTTCTTATAAAACACTTTAATTAAATTAAATTGTTTTCAACCCACAAGCACCAAAATTGAGGAGTATGCATTTATAGGTATAGAGAGCCTACTGTATAAATCACCGCCGCGTTATTGGACCTTAGTTTGGAAAAAATATGTATGGTAGTCAATGGCGTGAATACAATTATTTTTAGATACAGTTTGTGGCACGAAGTACACATATGATGTTTGTCTATTTAAAAGATAATTGTTCAAGTCAAGAACATTGCAGTTTGCTGTGAAACTATAAACTATGAACTACAGCTTTTGTCTCATACAATATGCGTCACCAAAACAACGTTTTCTTCGGCTTGTGGATTGTTGCGCGACAACGTCAAGACACTTACGCGACACAGGGTTTGTAGTATTACTAATTACATATTTTCAGTGTTATACTTCATCAAATGCACGACAAACTGAGATTTACTTGACTCGAAGAAATTTCTTTTAAATAGACAAACATCATATGTGCACGTCACAAAGCAAACGAGATCTAAAAACAATTGTATTCTCACCGTTGACTACTCTTTTAGAACTTAGGTCCCATAATGCGGAAATTACTTAGGCTCCTAGTCAGATTAGCACACAGATGTGACATAAATATAGCAAGCCTACAGTAAGTACCCTTTCAGCATCCAAACTGTTCTCTGCTGCCAAGACATGTGGACTGTTGTTTCTGCTCCCCACCTGCTTTAGAAAAAGGATTTTTCACTTAGGAGTCTTACCTGTAGAATATACAGTACATGTCTACATATTAGGGTGGCATCTACCTGTATGTGGGAGCAGGCAGACTGCAGCAGGTTGTAACAGACCTCACGGTTCCTCATATGCACAAAGGAGTACTGAAAGAGAAATATGGTAGCTAGAGGGTTAATCCACTGGCGCATGCATTACTGTAACACAAACTGCGTAGGGCGTATATACAGTAAATATTAGAAACATGGATAGTCTGACCTTTCCTCCATTCACAGTGTAGATAGACAATATGGACAATGCAGGTTTCTGTTTCTTTAACTGGCTAATACTAGACACAGGAATCACCACCTTCAACACACAGAGAAATACCATTATACTGTCTTGGTAGCTTTCAGTGAACTTTCATGTAATTTTAAGAAATCATTTATTTGAACAATTGTTCATTATATCTATATAGCTGTTATTACTGAGTTCAGCAAACCCAAGCAAAGTGTAGAACTGCCCTTGTGGTTGAAACCAGCATTACGAAAACGGAGAAGACAGCGTAGTCTATGTCAAGACTCTTTACCCCATCCCCAACACAATTTTGCACCGTTGCGTTTTAAAACATAAACAATGAGCACGGGAGGATATATGAGGTTTTAAGAGTGCTATAAGGTTTATCTTTATTTCAACATTTCAATGTGTATATAACCTTGGTCTCCTTGAGAAGCACAGAGGAATGGAAACAGACATAGTTCTTAGACACAAACAGCTTTCCACAATACAGAACCTCCTTCTGGAGGGCACAGGTGAAAGCTGAAAGACACACACACTACATGAGATGCTGTGGACTGCAGGTTGGGGACATACTGGTCACACCCTGGTTGGCAGGGACATGCCAGACATGGACCCAACTGTTGTCACATCCATTTACATAAAAGTCTACTGCAGAGGTCTTCAACCCTGGTCCTTGGAGACCCCTGCCCTGAATGTTGTAGGTGTCTCCCTGCTCCAACACATCTGATTCACATGAATGGGTCGTCATTGAATCAGGTGTGTTGGAGCAGGGAGACACCTACAACATGCAGGTCAGGGGTCTCCAAGGACCAGGGTTGGAGACCTTTGCTCTACTGTATTGTCCACTAACTGTCTGTCAGCATTTCCTCTTCAGGGGTGTCTGGGAACAGCTTGTGGAAGGATTTATTGTGTCTCTGCAAGAAGAAAATCGTTTTCCTGGTCATGCTTAATAAAAGTACTGAATGCCGCCATTATATAGTATGTGTACTATAGTGTAGGGTATACTGTATACACACACGTAGGCCTACATGAACAACCACACACACACACACACACACACACACACACACACACACACAGTATATATATATAGCAGGATGGACTGACAATTGTGGTGAAACGTCCATCGGGTCGGTCAGGGTCCTCTGTAGTGACTTGATCCCTGTGGATGAAGAGATGAGAAGGCAAAAATAGAAAAGATACTTAATAAATACACATTTGTCAGCCATCCGTGAGGAACTCGGAGTAGAGCCGCTACTCCTTCGCGTCGAAAGGAGCCAGCTGGGCATCTAGTAAGGATGCCCCCTGGGCGCCTCCCGTGGGAGGTGTTCCAGGCACGTCGAGCTGGGAGGAGGCCTCACACTGGCCTGGGAACGCCTCGGGATCCCCCAGTCAGAGCTGGATAATGCGTCTCGGGAAAGGGAGGTTTGGGGTCCCCTGCTGGAGCTGCTGCCCCCGCGACCCGACTACGGATAAGAGGATGAAGATGGATGGATGGACATTTGTCACTGCCTAGTATATGTCATTTATGGAACACCTACAGTAAGTAGACTGTCATTAGTTTAAAATAGAGTGGGTATATTAGCCTAATCTATTTATTTTAGTTAATTTTAGTTCTCTAATTGACCAACCACTGCTGTATAATGCTCTACTGTTTTCATGAGTGTAGTTTGTACAAATACATTTTTATGGATTAGGCTATAAAAAATGTTTTAAAAGACTGCAAATTAAAAGGCTCTCATGATTCTTGAATTAGGTTTACCTTAATTAGCAATAGAGCCTAAAATAATTGCAAATGTGACATGAATTTGAGAAAATATTTGCGATTATAGCTTTGAGACCTTTATTTCCACATGGGCTGGGATTCACAAAGCATCTTAAGGCTAAAAGTAGCTCCTAACTTGCTGATTTAGCAGAACTTCAGTTCAAATTTTAGGACAATTATTTGTTTGAGAGTATTTCACAAAGTGTTTTAGCTCGTGTAATTAGCTCCTAAATCTGTGAAAAGTTAGGAGTCCTCTTGACTACCCATAAGTCACTAAGACCAACTCCTAAATGGCTGCTGCAGGGTCTGAGAGCCCAAGCACACTTTAAACCACAGAGGCAATGGTAGAGCCTTGGATGCTGTTCTAATGTCCTGTTACCTACAGTATGGCACTTGGTTGTTAGTTGAACTCTGCAATAACTGTCCTGGCCTGAGACTGCAAATACCACCAGAGATTATCACACTCATTGGTCATTCTGACAAGGTCCTGTTCTAGGACCCTCTGACAGGTGAGCAAGCCATAGGGGCAGGCAGAGAGATATCAACTCAATTATATTATTTTACAGTAGTTTGTATATAGCTGGAGAGTTTAGCATGTTAAGCCCTTTCCCATAATTCCGTGTTCATGTGTGATTTATGTTGAATTTATTTATTGAATTTAGTAGACATCTTGAACAGTGTAATTTATATTTTGTCTTGATCTGAAATCCTTAACACTAGCTTTCGCTTGTTTTTGCTAAACATTGCTCGCCACATTATGACTAGTTCAAGTTTGAATAATGCAAATGTAGATGTATTATTTAAATAGGTTTAGAGCTGCCAATGAAGCCCACTGCCATAAACTCAGTGACATCCCCTATCAGCCAAATCAGTCATTGTTCATGAAACATGGCATCATCTATAGAAATGGGGGAAACCCCACCTTTTCTCTTATCTTAAGAGTTCTCAAAATTCCTTTGTAAAAGTTGGTATCAGCAACTTTGCGAATAGATTTTAGGATGGAACCTTTAGTTACGAACTTTTCGTGCGATTTAGGAGTACTCTTAGCAGTAAGATAAAATGCTTTGTGAATACGGGTCCAAAGGTCTTTAACAGGGGGTTTCATATGTGATAGGTGGTCCCTGTGCCGTGTTTCTATCAGGCAAGGTGTCTTTGGCCTGAAAAACGTTGAAGACCTCTAATTTAGACTATAAAAAATAACAAAGGAGAGGCTATGGGCAACTGAGCAACAAACAAACCTACCTGATAGAGCTGTTCTTGTTCAGACTGTGTGCTAGATCTTGGATCTCCTGCTGGGCCTCCTCTATATTCGTGCTCACCCTTGATTTATGGCTAGACCTGCTCCCTCGCATGGAACTGGCACGACACACAGCAAGACAGCGTTAAACTTAACGCATGTAGCTAAAGGTCTGACTTCCCGTTGGAGTATTTTATTACTGTGCAATAGAGATTTCACCACAATGGTCCATGCAGGTGGCGATATGTCAAACAATGTATGTATCGTAACACACAAAACACATCAATACACAGGGAAACCAGAAACAAAAGTTCACCTGGCAAAATAGAAATAACATGATGTATTGTTTAACGAGGCGTGCTCAGGTGCATGTATACTCTTTTGTCCGTTCAACTCTGCACTTATATAGACTGCAGGCCAGTGGTTTGTTGATACTGTACATTGAATTAGTAGTCCTAGTTTAGGCTATATTTTTAAGTAGCCATACTAGCTATACAGTAATGAAGTATGCCTATGATATGTTGATTTATTAGTAGAATATGTTCACACAATAATCATGGGCTTATAGGAGAATGCAAAGATAACCTCATATTTATGGCAGATGTTCCACCAAGGTGCCACTAACAAGTTTGAGGTATTTTATCCAAAAGGTTGTTGCACTATACATTCTATTGAGACAATTAACGCTTTATCTTTAAATTCTAGTGATGTAGCCTAGTTATGTAACATTGTAGGCATATGTGTCTATGTTTATATGTGTATATTGTGCATGTATTTATTAATCATATTATTGTATATTATTGTATTATTGTATTATTGTTGTACCTCTCCGGGAACCATCACCTTATTGTGGTGGAGAGGTTTGTGTGTCCCTATGATCCTGAGAGCTGTGTTGTCTG
>JAODTR010067421.1:3220-14662 GCA_025399935.1 Amblyopsis rosae
TGCTATAGGTAATGGCCTAGCTAATAAAGTGCTATAGGTAATGACCTAGCTAATAAAGTGCAACAGGTAGTGGTCTAGCTAATAAAGTGCTATAGGTAATGACCTAGCTAATAATGTGCTATATTTTTTTTTTGTGAGATAAGAGCATGAGAAGTGAGTGCAGGACTTCTGAAAGATTGATATTTTGAACTTTGAGCAAAGCAGAAAACACCTTCAACACCATATTTGGTCAGAAGCTCCGCCCCTCCCCCCATCCATTTACACAGTCAGGTAGAACACTTGATTATTAATTTGACAAAAAGTGTATTCGCTAACAATTGCTGACTACACCTTTATGTGACCCCACCCCCCCCCCCCTCCGGTTTCTTGCAATGGGCCACATGTGTCAATCACTGTGGGGAAGGGCGGGGGCAGCACTACAATATTGTTGTAATGCTAACTTCAACCACAAGGGTGATTCCAAACTGGGGAGTATCTGTCATATATATATATATATATATATATATATATATGACAGAGTGAGATAGTAGGGATTTTATGTTTTTATTAATTTTTTTATATGTACCCTATATATTATTGTTGTAAGGGTGTAACTGCTGCAATGCCATTTGATCTGGCTGCGCCATGGAATACTGTTTGAAGTGAGATTAAATGTGTGTCTTAAAATGGAACAGCGGGTGTATTATGCCCACAAAGCGGTATATTATATCAGATGTGGAATTCGGATCATGTCCTATAGCGAGCCTGTTTGTGTGGACGCATGGGAGACACTAGTGTGCTGTGGTGTGTTTCTTGCTGAAAATGATTATTTATTAAAATTTATGTTTTCGTATTGGACCTCCGCACTAGCCTATATGCCAAATCTAAGGTTGAGAGGGATATTATTTAAAATGTAAACATAGCAAGCATATGATGAAGTAGCCTATGCTAAAAGTATCTATTGCCATTTTTATTTTACAGTAAACGTAACGTAATGTAAACGGATTTCTTCTACTGCCAACAATATTAGGTTAAACATAAATTAACAACTGGCGCCACCTACAGGTTTAAAACAACGACCACTGTGAGCTCAAACAAACAAAAAAAGTAACTACTTTAGCCAATAAACCTCGCCAGTCGTGTCGTCACAGTTCGAAGTCGGGATCACTTCAGAGTCTAAAATTCAAAAGTGAATAGGACCACAGGATGGCATTTTCCCTATTGTTTCGTTTTGGATTATGCCATGCTCCGGTTTAATTCAGTGCTAATAAATTAACCGTTCGGCATACATTTCAGATATGTTGAGGTCTTCGTTTTCAAACTATAAACAGTTTGCTAACTGCAAAACAAAAGGAAAAACTCAACTCCCGGAGCAGATTACACGCGTCACACCTCGATTTGTACCTTCTCGTTTCTAACGCTGTCATTAATTTGGTATGTTAAGTGGCCACCAGGTGTCGCCAGAATTGCAAAGTGCCTTGTCTACGTGGCACTAAGCGCAGTGCACAAAAGCAGGTGCACGCCCTTGTTGAGCTGCATGAATGATGGGGAAAATGCTGCGTTGGGTATAAAGGGATAAAAACAGTTATTAGGGCCGATACTCGATTAATGCTAATGGATGATGTTAGGATATAGTAGCTCTACGCATACTTGGTGGTGGGGCGTTGTAGGCTATTGCCATACTCCATAAACACCTAATTTTAATAAAAATAAAACCTTGTGTTAAAGATGCTGGATAGCGGCAATTCAGTTGTAGTAAAACCAACTTTATTTGACACGGGGTGTAAAATATTACAAATAACTTTGGCAACCGTAAACAGTTATTTTTTTAAAACGATGAAAAACTGAGAAAAAAATAGACACTTAACATGACATTTGTGATTTGACACATTTATGCTAATATATTTGACCTTTACAGCCGACATGTAGGTTAGTTATTTCACTGATAAAACCCCTTAGTTGTTACCTGGATGTGCACTGTTAACCACCTGCAAGGATTTGCCATGGACTCCAACAACTGATGCATATACCACTGAATACAATTTTCCTTTAATACTTAAATACAAAAAATAAAATAATCAAATAAAGAAAATAGGTAGTCACTGTGGGTGACGGTGTACACAGTGTACTTAAATCCTTCAACTGCATATCTGCGATACACAGACCAACACGTCCATCTCTACAGATGCAGGGGGACCTTGCACAAAGATGTTGCCCCATTTTAGTGCGAACAAAATCCTTGAGCAGAGATTGTCATCAACTCATCAACAAAGAGAAGAGATTATAACACAAACTATAGACCTGTCCCGAGGGGGAACGGGGTGAAGGGTATTGGGTGTCGGTTCAACTCCATGCCCATGGTGCATTCTTCTCTCCGCCGGCCAGCGTGCAGTAATGGCAGCTCTTACCGCCATGCGCTAAACCTTCGGGGTCCATCTGCTTTGCCTGAAAGACACAGTTGGTCTCACACAAATGTCATAGGCTGGTGTCGGGGTGTGTGGTCATCCTGGTAAGGCGGACAACACATCTCAAGTGACAGCCCTGATTTTTGGAGTGTAAAGCATATTACACTGCTCCTACAGGCGTATAGCGCTGTGTTGATGAAATACAAATGTAAACCTATAGCTTCATAACAGGGTGTTAACTCTAAAAAGCACTAGACGTAAACGCCTCATAGGTATTTCGCGGCATCGTCTTACCGTGTTCAGTGTATGGTACCCTAATGCACAAGGGACGCCAGAGATGAGATATAACAAGCGCGTCATGTTTGCTTCCCAAGCGCCGCTGTGCTGTGCTCGACATGACTCGCGTTCACAGTACGTAGATGATGTAGGAAAGAAAAACAAGGCCCATGATCGCGAAGAACATCAACAACAAGATGTCCACCATGATGAGAATGGCGAATGGACGGCACTGGTGCAAGAAGCATCAGCGCGCGAAACCAGCTACCGCCGGCGACGATCGGAAGAGATCGGAAATCGCCGAAGCGCTGTCAACTCAGCCCCACCCTTCCTCCACATGCCTATATAAATCATCGCCGCGCATGATTTTTGCATGCAAGGCCAATTTACCCGTTGGTTATACACCTCTAGCCCTTGGTGGAACTTTGTTACTCAAGCAATTGCGATTTTAAATTACAATGCATTTCCTTTTCATGTGATGTGTTTGATGCAGACATATGAGGCTCCCTAAACCACTTACTGCTTAACTGCCATCATAATAATCAGGTTTGCACAAAGTCCAAGAGCGAAAGTGAGAAAAAAAAGACATTTTATTGAATCTGCACACAAGTACAATTTTAAGTGCTGTGATAGATACAGTTGATAGCAGGTCCTTAAAATGTGGCTGTTTTTCCCTGTCTTCTGAACCAAAAAAAAAAAAGTCAAATGTCTATATTATTTTTGCTTAAAAAAATTAAATATAAAACAAAAAGCGACATCACTTAAAATAAAAGCCATTTAATATGGTATACACATAGTTGAGATTGTGAATTACATGATCTCAATATTATGCGTCTTCTATATAAACAGACCAGTAGCCTATCATAAGATAGAAAACGAGTAGACCAAAGCCAATGACTATGAGTCTAGCCTATAATGAAGGCAACAGGTACGCATGGTGTAGACAGGGTACTACTGTAGATAGAAACAGAGTTATGATACATTGTGATGAAGTAGATGATCGATTCTGTAGCCTATATCGCGAAATGGTTAACTGACTAGTTGCCTACAATTTGATCCTAGTCTCAAAATGGACGGTTAAGACAAATCATCGTCTTCTCGACCTTTATCTATCCCAAGTCCCAAACGACCAGATAATCCCATTCATGACTATGCCTTACCACAGTGGTCTTAATCCCATTTTACAAAGCATATCACCAGTCACCTTCAGGTGTCCTTTCAAACGCCACAAAAACACAACCCAAACAAAATAATTGCGCACATCTGGGGAAAAAAATGCACTGTAATCCAAAAAACCTGCATTATCATCTTCAAAAGAAGATACTCGACACGCCCACCAAACCTAACATCACCTCGGGTTGCAAATAGAACCCGCCCCGTTGTCAAAAATGTACAGGTTAACTTGGAATACAGATTTAAAAAAATAATTTCTCGCTTCAGGTTATATGTTGAGATGGTTTGCAAACGGATTCACCGGCACTATCACAACCGATCACAGATTTAAAGAAAAATGAACACCAACCTATCTGACACGTTGCGTCATGGTCTCTTTATTTTCGATCACGTAATTTCTGTTAAACACAAACCATTGTAGTTTTCATAATTTGCAGGCAAGTCATTTCCTTTGCGCACCATGACCTGTACCATACCTTCCACTAACCTCTCGTTATGATACATAAACAATTGTACAATGTAGTCTACAGCTACACAGTGAGAGCCTGGATTCTTTTATTATTATAATAAAGTTGAAAATAGTCCTCCCCGCCCGACGTCACCCATCATCGGCAGCCGTGTCACAGTGCATCCCAAGCAAAGAAATAACAGTTAATATGCCAATAGAGCAGACGGGTCGTTTACAAACGAGTCAAACCATCCAACGCTGTAATATCACTGTAAATCTGCAGCGAACAAGACAGCAATGCATCTGCTTTGTAACAAAACTACCAACAAACATTATGTTAGTTATCAAAAGGAGGGCAGGAAATTGACGCGTGGCTATAATTGCATTTCAATTTATTTTCAATTTCTTAGCCACTTTGGCATATCGCCTATTAGGCCTATACATGTCATGACCTTAATCAGGGACTAACAGATCATTCTCATTGTCCCCAACAGTTCTGATTTCAGGTCTAGATGATTAATAACATTGACTTAATTGTTTACTTATTAAAATTACATTTCATTTTGTTTAGAAACAGGCCTTTTAACAACAAGCAAAGCAAAAAAGAGAACAGCGTTAAGAGAGCAAACAGCAATGGTTTTTGACCTCACCAAGATTTAACAATTTCATAAATCCAATAAAGCGATTGGAATGTTTATATATAAAAAAAACAAACTAAAACTATGGAATGACCAAAAAGAAACAAAAAGTAAGTGTTGTGCTTGGCCTTTTCTTTTCACATCAGTTAACTCTTAAGGTCACTGTAGGAATAGAGAAGGAATAAACATGTGTGCCACATCATTGCAACATGAAAATCTTGTAAGGCAAGCTCTGGCAATTTGGACCTAAACCTCAAGAGATGAGCTGCCCAAGCTTATGCAGTTGATAAGAAGAGCCTCATAATTACAAAACATGGATTAGTTATAACTGGATCCTAGCTGTTAGAGATGCTTCAGACAACTGATTTACAGGTCATTTGCTTAGATTATTGTCCAAGGAGACCCTTATAACTAAACCAAATTAACGCAACTAGATTTTCTCATACGAAATCACTTGGTTTGAGAAGATGGGAAAATGAGGCCCAGGTATAAATTGGACAGTTATATCCTTTAGAAGAGGGAAGACGCCATTTGTGGGCGACGGCACAATGTGTCCCTGATTCCTCCTGTTATCAAACAGGCCAGAGGGAGAGAGAGAGAAAAAAAACTAAGAATAAAGAAAAGCTCAGGAGCCGGTACGCCTCAAACGCAACTGAATTCCAGTTTATTAACAAGAGACAATGCAGTGTGGTAGCCACAGCACGGTTGCATTTTAAGACGGACAGCGAGGAAAATATAAATATATATTAAAAAACTCTGTTACGACTAACAAGTGGGCCTTAGCGGGGGTACTGGAGGTCAGGAATGCACACAGGGCCGATATTCAAGCTCAACTCCAATACAGTGAGATGCTACGCCGGTTTTGCCCAGGTCGTCCAAGGTCACGCCGCAACAGCAGAGAAAGAGGGAATGAGAGGCGGCCGTGGCGGACTGCTGACGTCACACGCCACAAACAGGGGAACATATCCAAAGTCCTGTTCCGTTTTTATTTTAGTAACTTGTATTAAACATTTAAGTGGACTTGTAAGTGCGTGAACCCTGACAATTCACATTGTTTTTCTTCTTTTCCATATATCTATATATATCTATAAACTTTTATTCCGCTTGTGACATGGAGCGCGCGTGTGTGTGTGTGCTGAAACAGA
Source organism: Amblyopsis rosae (assembly GCA_025399935.1). Lineage (NCBI taxonomy): Eukaryota > Metazoa > Chordata > Actinopteri > Percopsiformes > Amblyopsidae > Amblyopsis > Amblyopsis rosae. Next base: position 9,285 of record JAODTR010067421.1, read on the forward strand.
CAAAAAAGCACAGACTGACAGGCAGGCAGACAGACAGACGGGTGTTTGTGTAGACTGTGTGTGTGTGCGGGGTCTCACAGGACAGATAAAGAGAACAGTAAAATCGTGACCAAGCAATATTAAAATGAGATGGCACTGGGCTTTTCCTCTCCAGGCTTCCCGTCCCCCACACCCCTCCCTTCGATAACCCCCCCACCCCCCCTCAGACGGCCTCCACATAGTTGGCGGGCAGCATGCCCTGCTGGCCCGTGCGCTCCACGCGGCCGTACATCCAGCCCTCGTCGATCTGCAGCACGTCCAGGATAACGTCGCCGTCCAGGAACGACACCTCGTCCTCGTCGGCCGCCGTGTAGTCGTACACGGCCCGGTAGCGCTTCTGGAGTCACACACAGAGAGAGAGACAGACACAGACAGATAGACAGACAAAGACACAGTTAGTTGTGTTGGCACCCATCCTCTCCCAGTGTATCTTGAAGGCAGCAGCTAAATAAAAGTTGAGCAACAGCGATGAGCCACCCAACTACGAGACTAGCCACGGTGTTCATAAGACTGGACCTCTGTAGTCCCAAACATTCAGTCCCCCCCCCCCCCCCACCCCGCAGAGACGGAACAGGACAGCCCGACTTACCCCGCTGCCACCAGTGGGGGGCGCTGCCGCGGCCTGCCGCACAGGCTCAGGAGCGGCCTCAAAGTGGAAGTTCTGGGAGGCGGCGGGAGACTGGAAGGCTGCTAAGGACACAACACAGCTGTTGTCAGAGAGGAGGAGAAGGGGGGAGGAGAGAGAGAGGGGAGGGGTTGGAGGGGGTAACCAGACAGCTACATCTACCATGCATGGTCTGAAACAAAGTCAATTCACCCCCCCCACAAAATAGTTGGCTGCAGAAATACCACTGTGGCCTCAGATGTATCGTAGGTGCTTGGGAATCACTGCTCTATACTCAACATACACATCAACGGACTAGAGGGGAGGGGAGGGGGGGGGGGAAGCTATAGGCATGGGGGAGGGATTAGCAGTGGCAAGGCTCTGGCCAGCACCAAGTGGACACCAAGTGTTCCATCTGCAGCAGGGACATTTTAAAAACACACCCAGGACCGTTTCACCGATCAACCGATCCCAAGGCCCGCCCCTTTCACCTGTCCAGCCTAGTTTCAGTAACTAGGACAAAACAGCACAGTTAGCTCAGAGCAGTGGAAATTATGGTTACGCCCACGAAAGTTCCAGGAAGTGCTTGGTAAGCAGTTTGGTAAGCAGTTTGAATACACACACAACTTAATTGCTTGGTAATTAGTGGTCAATAAATGCACCGATTTACATTTAAAATAAAATGTATAGGGTACTTTTATTATTTAACTATTGAGGGAACTATTGAGGCTCCACGATCCGCCATTGCTGTGAAAAAAACGGTCCACTGGAGTGAGAGGAGATTGCGTAACTGTTCTTTCCCGGGCTCTGAGTAAGCTATAACAGGAAAACGACAGATGAAGGAGTTTTTGTTGGATTCAGAAAATGCTCAACTGTTATTGGAGGACATGTGAAAAGAAGTGAATACAGTTAACAAGTTAAAAGGAGCAAGTAGGCGTTCTACATCTTGCCCAAGGACCCTTTCCCGGTTACGCTACAGATCGAACCCGCAACCTTTCGTGTGGGGAAAGCGAGGACTACAATACTGTTGGCCCCTGCTTCTTGCAGAACATTTTGTGTCCTGACGGTGGTGCGTCTCTCAGTTGCTTCCCCACGGTGTCAGCGGGTGTTTCTCAATGTAGGATCCTTAATGGCGTATTTCAAAGATGCCACGTCATCAAATCGACAAAGTACCGTTCCAATGTCTGGGATACTTTAGAGTTATACCAAGACATCCTTCCATCGGAGGACTTTGAAGGATGCTTGAGTGTATCCTCCACCTTCAAAAGCACCCACAATGCTTTGCGCACGTACAAGTCTTTTAGAAATTATTTTAAAAAAAAATGGTTAGAATGTAGAAGTGAATTTGCCAATGGAGCAATGCATTTAAATGTAAGTATCTTCAATGTCCTCACACATTTGCAGAAATATACCGGCATAAATGTGTTTAATCAAGAATACTAAGATATTAATAATTAATGAATGAGCTACCGGTAGAATAAGATAGGTAAGCTAACTGAAGCTGTACTGTAGCATAGGCTGGCTTGCAATACTGTACAGTACACCAATATATTGCCTCAGTATCGTTATCAAAATATCACGTTGCGCAGTATATTGAAAATTTTATTTTTAATAGAGATGCGTCCATTGGCTGTTTGGCTTAGTTGTGTCTTAAGTGTTCCATTGTGTTCTCTGAGTCTTGCCTAGTCTCTGAAGGACCTGACCTGCAAGGATTCATCCTACCAAGGAAGCATCCTTGACATTGAGAAACACCCAGCAACTGCCAACTTGGCACTTCAACAACACCCTTCTCACCTCAGCTGAAGTTATAGTCAGCAATTGCAAGCTAAGACACTTTGCCAAATTCACAAAATGTCTCCTTGCATTCCGCTGGCTTAACATTCTGTTTGTGTTTAAACAATAAAATAAAAGTGTTCTTCTACACAGCTGTCTCCGTAAATAGGAGCATAAATAAAGCAAACACAGCTCACAACAACAAGGTGGCTTGCCTTCACAATGTGTTTCAATGTGTGGGGAGGAGGGAGTCTGTTTTGATTTGAGTTCGATGTTAAGAAGCGTTCATGAGAAGAACTAACCCTGCCTATAAGCATCATGCCAAGTAATGACAGGTACATATCACTCTGGCAGATAAAACATTGACAGCATACGACAAAACAAAATATTAAATAAAGTATACAATATGTACGCAATGTATATGCGGAACTGGTCCTGACAGGGTCGAGAACCCAGTCCCACAGGGACCTTGGCAAGAATCGCTACATCACAATGGCGCTAGCATCTTGTCGCTAGAGCATCCTCGAGGTGTCAGAGTTAGAGAGTGAGGTATATCTGCCCTGCACTAACCAGCCGGCCACCATTACATTAATGCATGAGCAGAGGAATGACTGGCATATTGTTGCTTGCCTTTATCAGGTGTTGGAAGTGATGTGGCACTAGTGCCAGAGAAAAACACCTCAATTTAACTGGCTAACCACTTAATCTTCTTCGTACCAGAGCCTCGAGCTCTTGCACTGAAACAAAACGGCTCATTGTCTCATTTCCCTGCCTACTCCCTTCACCATCCACAGTCTACCAAGGTGTCGTATCAGGTTAGACCTGGACGTGAGGTGGTGGGGTTGGGAGCAATTCCAAAAGCTCTGCAAACCATAAGCTCTGCGAGCCATTACGTGCAGCCCACCTCAATTCTGCTAGGGGTGCACGATATATCACCTCAGCATCTTTATCGCAATATCTCATTGCGCAAAATATCAAAAATGTTGCAGGAAGTATGCAATATTCAGTTTATTTTGGCTGTATGGCATAGCTGTGGTTGATTTAGACAGAACAGTAAGGTGTGTGGATGAGGAAGCTAATGACACAATAGAGATCGAAGAGGAAACATTATTGGCCAAAAAGAATGCCTCAGTAGCTGGGAACTACTGTTGTTGTACCAGTCCAGTAGGACTGTCAGATGAAAATGTGGTGTTATGATACGTTATGAATATATTGTGATGCCTTTTTCTATAACCTGTGCTTTTTTTAATTTATGTAAAAAAAAAAAAAAAAGAAATTAATATTGCAATCTCCTTATCAATATCGTGCAACCCTACACATAGGGTCATCTTGTGGGGTGGGGGGGTTGCAGGACAGTATGTGTGCTGAAAAAAAACTGGATTATATGGGTTGAAAATGGCTCTGGTTGAAGAAATATCTGTTGCAGGTGCGAGCGTGCACGTCGTGTTACACGTGCGAGCGTGCACGTCGTGTTGCACGTGCGAGCGAGTACCTGAGGTTGGTGTGCTGGGCTGGTGGGGTGGGGCCTCTCCGCCCATCCGACTCTTCTCAAAGTCCTCGTGGTACTTGATCTGCAACGACACCAAGCAGACCAGGACACTTCAGACTGGGGCTGTTCCATTACGAGGGGAGGAAACTAAACCATAATCACGATTCATTTAGTCCATTTTGAGTTCCATTTAAAAAAGGTCAGCTATTGCAAGCTAATTGTAAGCTAATACACTTGTCAAATTCACAAAATATCTCCTCGCATTTCACTATCTTTCCATTCTCTGCGCGTGTAAATAATCTGATACGCGTGTACACAGCCCTGGCTCCGTGAATATTAACATTTACAAAGTGGTGAATGCCGCTCGTATCAACAAAGCCGTTGCTTTGCTTCACAATGCTTTATAATGTGTGAGCTCAAACTTGGCAAGCGTTCTCGGGGATGACTTACAATTACTGTAAGTTCTTGCAGATACTGCACTTTTGTGCAAAACAGTGAATAACCTGCAATTAACTGCACAGCCCTACTTCAGACACAACTTTGAGCTGGAAATGAGAAGTGCTGAACATTTCAGGCTGCAATTGACCATAAAAGGAACCACAGCGTTTCAATTTGACTAACCTAACGGCACCAATGGACTCAAAACAAGAAAAACAAACAAAAGATTTGGTCAAAACAGAAGTGGGACCCATAAACTCGCAGTTCCGCTCTACATCCACCAGGTGGCTCCAACTGGCAGTGTGCGCCAGTCCACACCTCCACCCCTGGGGTTTGTGGAATAGGTGGGGCGCTGCTATGTGCAGTGCTTCTGGAAACTGCTCGACACCGGCAGGAAATGACATCAGCCGGAAGCTGAGTGAGCCAACAGTAACTGACTCACACGGCATTGTGCTTTAGAGAGAGAGAACATAAAAAACTTACACTGTACTGTGTTGGGGGGAGGGGGGGGGGCAGGAAGAGAGACAAAGGGAGAGAAAAGAGAGAGAGGGGTACAGACATTGACAGAGGGAGAGAGGGAGACAAAGGAGAGAGAGGGTGAACACCTCATTGTTCTCTCCATCTGATCGCAGGGGCTCAGTGGTAAGCGGTGGAAATAATTGAGTTCGGCGGCTAACAGAGTCGCGGCCCACGGACCAATCAGGCGTGGCCGCTCTGGCGGGAACAAAAGACGGCATTTAGCGGCTCTGGCCGACCGAGGCAGGAAACCTCTCTGAAGCACGGAGGCTGCTGGGGCACTACGACAACAAACAGCCCCTGCTGCTAAGGCCCAGGGCTAGATTTACTGCCCCCCCCCCTCGCTGAAAGGGGCCACTGTTGCCGTGGCGTTTGCGGCGGGAGACTGAGTGAGTGGTAATGTGTTTGTGCCCCAACAGAGGGACTCAAAGATCGAGGGGGAAACTGAGGAGGCTGTTCTAAGTGCAATATGTTGAGCAAGAGTGTGTGTGTGTGTGGGGGGGGGGGGGGGGGGGGGGG
>JAODTR010067432.1:0-16150 GCA_025399935.1 Amblyopsis rosae
GATCCCCCAGTCAGAGCTTGCTGATGTTGCTCGGGAAAGGGAAGTTTGGGGTCCCTTGCTGAAGCTGCTGCCCCCGCTACCCGACTCCGGATAAGCGGGAGAAGATGGATGGATGGATGGGGCTCGTCGTTGCCACACCTTCTTTGCCATGTACAATGTAAATGTAGCCTAACTTTCAGCAGAAGGTGACCTGACACACACTAACCACCCAAACAGAAATGCACCTGTTTGAGGCCAAGGTAGAAGGATGAGGATTTTTCATCTCAGGTCAGGCAGTCCTTGAGTGTTCCCCAAGAAAGACAGACACAGGCGCACACGCACACACACAGTTGCCTGTGTGTTAGGTACATGCGCGCGCACACACACACACACACACGCACACGCACATGCACACACACACCATTGTCTTCCTGTGGAGATAAGGCACAATCCCCTACCAGGTGCACATCCTAAATGAATTGCAGCTATAAATTTTGTCCGTGTGATGAATGGGTACAGCTACTGGGGACACTGTAAACTAAACTCATTCATAAAAAAGTAACACAAAAACATCCCGTTCTATTTTTAGCACTCGACCAGCGGTGGTTTCTCCGCATCTAATGAAGATGCTTGAAATGTTTGCTATTAAAGAGAATGGATGCAGGATGTGCAGAGATGTGTATGGATGCGTGTGCACACACAGATCTGGGAGGCTCCGCCTACCGCAAATAGTGAACTTACCTGGATCTCCCTAGTGCCTGTGAACATCTCCTTCAGCGCACTGAACACCTGTCGCACCAGGTAGTGAGATGCATCCCACACAAACTCCTGAAAACACACACACACACACACGCACACACACCGATATTGTCAAGCACACGCTTCACAACGTGACCAATCAGAGGGGGAAATGAACGAACACGAGAGCTCATTACCATCAGACTCATCACAGCAGTAGGATGTGAATGTATGATGGATTATGTTCTGCTGAGCCAAACGATCTCTCAAGTGCTACACTATTACTCTGATACCATCTCCTCAAGAGAAGCTGCATCTACAAGCTCCCTTAGTGCCATCATTCCCACTGCAATCACTCACAATTACACTCTCCCCAAATTCACATTTTAAACAATTAGGAACATTAGCAGAAGCAATTTAACATGATCCTCTGGCTCATGCAGAGTGTACTTCATACAATGGAAATTCCATCTTCGTAGACAAGCAATTAAATGCAGCTATTATAAGGCTATTTGACATAGTTTTCAATACATGCACGAAAAGTCTAACACACATTTTGTTGTGTTAGACACACATTGGTTTGTTCATCACTGAGGAATCTAGATTCAGCCAAATGTAATGGTAGATGTTCAAAAGTAAAACCATATCTATAGCGGCAGTGCCAGTGATAGAAAGATCAATAGACCTTTATCACAGTGACCTGGAAGTGGTACCAAAGAGGGGTATACCGTCTTCCTGTCTTGTTAAGAGGACAGAAGTCCCGGTCCACACAGGTGTTTTGAGTTCATGTGGCTGATTAGACAGGTGTGGCCATGTTCGTATACTGTACCACCTGTTCACTCGTCATTTCAAACAGACAGTCTAATCAGCCAAATAACCTCAGAGGTTGTTCTAAAAGTTATGTATATTTCGGCAAGATGTATGTCTGTTTATAGACTGCACAGAAAGAAAGCGTACCCCTCTTCCGTAGCACTTCCGGGACATTGTGATGAAGGTCTATTTATTCCCTCTTACCCTGTCTTTAATTTCACTACAGTACTTTAAATGCACACTTGAAAACAGCCCCAGCTCTTATTCTATGATACGTGATAAAGTCACCATCCCCAAACCCTTCTGGACACACAAACAAACATGCTGGGCGACTGAGCAGCCATTGTCCCTGGGAAGATGAATGTCTTTCTATAGCAGGTGGACAATAAGGAGGAGTGAGGGCAGACATGAATCAAGAATCAATTTAGGATTAACCAAATGAGCACATTTTAAACTGTAAATGTACTGTATGTAGGTATGTGCTCTCATCCACACAGACAATGACGGAGTCTTTTCAGGAGGAGACCATTGTAAACGGAGACACATGTGAAAAGGTCAACCTGGAGCTAAAAATAAAGCTGAATACAAGAGCAGGGATTTTCCCGCTCCCTTACTGCACCTTCGGGAACTCGTCAATCTCCTTCAGTCTCTTTTCTATCTGGAGGCGCCCCCCATAGCGGGTAACTCCGTAGACCACCGTCATGACGGTCTGCTTCACGACCTTCCTGCTGATGTAGTCCTCCAGGACATGGGCGATCTTCAGGCCTTTCTCTGCATCCCGCAACCGGAACTCTTCCACCTGAAACAAGCACAGGCGACAAAACGGCCACACATTTTTACAGTACTAAAACATGTTAAAATTATGTAAATAAATGACTTGTAATTAGCGGTACATCACTATATCAACCTATTCAATACTTAAGTATATTCTTTGTATGTGTTGTAACGGTTCACCAAATCCACGGTTTGGTACATACCTCGGTTTTTGAGCAACGGTTCGGTTCATATCACAGTTAAAAAATGTTTTCCCTTGAGCGGTATAATCTGGGAATTGTTTCCGGCCTAGACTAGTCTTATTTTATATTTTTCTATACTTTCTGCCACTAGATGTCAGCACCAGCTTCTCAGCCAAACAAGAAAACTCAGTGTGCCGCCCACACACGTTATGCTGTAGCGCCAGCACTGTAAACAAAGAATAAATTAGATCAGATTACGTAACAACACCCTGCTAAGGACTATATCGTTAACATAGAAAATAGCTGTATATAGTAATATAGTGTAATAGTTGTTTTCTGCTATATTAATGTTTAAAATACACAATACGAAGAACACTGTATCTCAGCCAAACAATACTGTTCATTGCTACAAGAGTTACACAATGCAAGCAGACAAACACATAGTTTGGAACCATGCCATGGCATGGTTACGCTGGTATGCTGTCTCTGTTGCCATGGCTGGCAAAACTGCCAGTTTTACACAGTTTGGCGGACATCATGGATATTGTATTGAAACACCTCAGAGACTATGTAGGCTTCGTGAGAGAGCCACATGAAAGGTAAAGTTCTGCTGCATCATGCCTAACCCACGCACGGCTAGCAGCTTTCCATGTGTGTGAACATGTGTGTGCGTAACGCTGTATGCCTTGTCATTTCTAAGCAAAATGGCACGTAACCTGCACATTGATGTTTTTAAATAAAGTGTAAAATTAGTCCACATGGTTTCGTTTGAGTACAGATACCATAATCCGACATCGTAGTGACAGGGGATAATTTATCCATGAATGAGGACACATGCATTCTATAAATCACTTGGAATATAGACTAACCTAACTATAGAAAGGCTCAGTGGTTCTAATCTAGTGTTAAGATAAATGTTAAATGAAATATTTTGTTTGATTACAGTAGCAACGTATATGAGAGCTCGGCTGCACCTGCAGCAGGTTGGGTGTGTGTTTGTGTGCGCGGACCGCGGTTCTGTCTTCCGGAACCGTGACACAAAACCGTGGACATTTGTATTGCGGTTTCGGCCTCGGTTTCAGAACCGTTACACCCCTATGGTTTACTCTAGAGACTGCTTGCATAGTGCTCTCTCCTTAACAAGCCATCGTTAATTCCAGTGATCACCATATGAAATATGCATTTTATGGATATATTCTCACATTTTAACTGGTAAAAATGAATGGATTAATTATAATCTAGGGCAAAGAGCAGGTGAAATACTATAAATTAAGGTAATTTAAAAATATAATCTTGTTTTTATCTAGGCCTATATAAACCATCATGTTAAATAGACTAAGCCTACAGTATTTTCTAAATATAAACAAAAAGGATATTTGACATGGCAAAACAAACACATATTTTACACATCGGAAATTATAGCTAATCATTTTATCCAGACAAATGAGGCTGCAGACAAGGACGGCAATCACTTCACTTTTTATTTACCAATCACTTTTGGGCACTACACCTCGGCTACACAAGTTAATAATTGGCGCAGTGGAGTGGATAGGACACACAGCCAGTGCCAGTGATTGAGCGACAAGCCTGTCAATGCAATGGGTTTATAGCGCACAGTAATGTAAAATAGGGTGAAAAGTTTTAAGTATTAACAAGCATATTTTGTAGCCAGGAAATGAAAACAAAACAACATAAACATGTTGCAGGGCAAAGAGAAAATGTTGTGTGCAATCCTGATCAAATCGGCAGATTCAGCAATAGACAAGACTCACATCCTGGATAATTTTTCATGAAAAACTTTGATTCTTTTGATCGGTGAACCCGTAATTACAGACTAAAGAATGACATATAATGGAGGAATGGACACTCAAGTTATTATGACAGTTTCAAACTGCAAAGGTAGGGAGCGAGTCTACTTACTGTTTCGCAATTCTCACCAGTCTCTTTACCGATCATTCTACACACTATATGACAAAGCTTTTACAAATTAAAAATAAATACGCGAGCTGTGCGTGATCTATGCATCGTAAATAGCGCCTAGCTCAAGAAAATGGCACAGTGGGCAGAGGTTTTGTAACTTAGGGGGTTGTGCACAGCCAGCGCCATGACGTACTGGGGTTATTTACATAAAAACAAACCCGGCTTCTAATTGAAACCGGCTTTTATTTGTCAAAACACGTAGCTACCCCGCCAGTAAAAGAGACCTACGTCTCTTTGGGACCTGCGTTTATTTGCAGTTTAATGATATATATATATATATATATTTATATTTCTTGTTTTCCAGAGCTGAGATTTACAGCAGTACATGGCAATACTCTGGGGGATTTGTGATCCATTTGGCCTGTAGCGGCCATTCAATTGTGCTTTGCAGGTTAGGCCACTGCCGCTGGAAGGCTTTGGCTCCGGACAGATTATTTTCCTCGGAGCAAAAACGCTATTCCCTCCAGTACCGGAAAAATCAATAAGTTCACCATTAACATCATATTGTTCCTCTCTACAATAAGCAGACTTGCAGCAAGCCAGGCCCTTTAATTCACCCCAGAGCTCTGGCGGTGAACTGCTTGAATTTGAGAGGTTAAGCCTGCACTTCACACTGATGCATCATAGAGTGAAGCAAGCATCATTAAATGCCCAAAACATTTGTATTTTATCCACAATGGTTGCGTTGTTCCCATCTATGAGGTATAGTGAATCACTTGAATGCCAGTAACTGAGCCATTGTTAATTACTACTAACGAACTACTCAGTACCAGTTCTGGTGTGTGCACAAATCAAAGAGGAGCAAGACAATGAGCTCAGTTGTCATGCTAAAGCCCACCAACCTGCTGTGCTACTCCACTGTACACATCCTGGGGCACGTCACATGGCATGAGGTTGACTGACGTGGCACCAATGACATCTCTGCCTAGGGCTGCATAGTGCTGGAGACCATTACAGGACCCGTCCTGAGGTTTTATGTGTGAGTGTGCGTGCGTGCGTGCGTGATGGGGGGTGGATTTGGACGGGAATGGGATAACATGAGGGCAAACGGGATAAAGCACAAGATAATCATTAAGATTATAATGCATATATAAAGACAAACATCTTCTCAAGAGATCATTGTGCTCATAAACAATTTTCATAATGCAAAACGTTCAATAAGTGACGAGTCACGTATTATGCAATTTTCATTTAAAGGCTAGAACAAGACCATGTCTAATTATATAGCATACAAAAGCACAATACGTGTTATACTGCACTGTACACAGTAGTTTCATTTTTTTTTAATAAATATATAAATAACTATATAAATAAAATGAAATAATAAATAAATAAATAACATGAACAATAATACAGCCCAGAGATATTACATCATTATTTCATTTGGGGAACCCTTTGTGGAGCCCTAATATAACGTGAGACATGTGGGGAGAGGCCCGTGTCTGTCTGCTGCCATCTGCGGCCTGCATGCGCTCCAGCCTGGTGTTACCTGGTGCACAGGGAAATTGGAGATGAAGCGCGCTGGGTCTGGAGATCTCACGGCGTTGGCTATTTCCATACAGCATGCCAGGGCCTGCCACGGCTCATCTGCATCCATCCACCACTTCCTCCCCTGGAAAACACACACACACACAATCTTAGCATGGGGAAGGAACACAGCAATGTAAAAGACACACACACACAGCAAATGCTAAAATTAGACGGTGTGAACATGATTACATATAATTACCAATCACTGGCTGTGAGAGAGGCTACCGCTCACGTTGCTGATTACACAACATTACACCTGCTTATACACTACGCCCTACTGAATGACTGAACATACGCTAGGCGTAACCACAACACAGGGCCCACTGACATTGAGGGGGTTGTCAGCCGAGTCCAGTATGTCCTCCATGATGGCGTTGGCGTACTCCAGCCTTCCCTGCAGCGAGCTCCTCTTCTTCAGCCCCGTCAGGTTGACCAGGTGGATCTTCAGCCAGTCCAGGCCTTTCGGCCCCAGGGGCTTCCCGTCAGCGAACACCAGGACGGCCCGCGTCACGTCGCTGCCCAGGTGGTTGAAGTAGGGCGGGCAGGGGTACGTACGGCCCCGGAAGTCCATGTTGTGCGGGAACCAGAACACCTCGTCTCTCACGTGGTTGGCGATGGACAGCTTGTACAGGGTGTCCATGCGCAAGCTGTGCATCTCGCTGCACTTCTTCTTGGCCTTGATGCCCTCCCGCTTCATGTGGGCCTTCTCCGCGGCGGTGTAGGCGGGGTCACTGTGGCTGATGTGGGGGACCTTGGGGGCCTCGGACATGGGCGGAGGGACGTCCAGCTTCTCGCTGCCCCGGCCGTTGAAGATGGAGACGATGATGTCCAGGATGGGCTTGTTGATCCTCCAGGCGCAGTTGCCCAGCTGGTTGAGGGAGTCCAGCACCGGCTGCAGGTGGTGGCACTTCTCCAGCAGGGTGCCGTGCTGGACGGCCCCGTCCGCGGCCCGCATGGCTTTGGTGGGCGACAACAGGTAGGCCCCAAATCTGGCGGAGATCCAGGGCACGGGGGGGCACAGCATGGGCATCACGTACGCGTCGAACGTCAGCTTGGTCTCCGTGGCTTCCTGCTGCATCTGGGTGAGGATGGGGTGGGGCTTGATGAAGCCCACCTGGTGAGCAACAACACACTGGTCAACTGATATGTATGCTTGTACTAGGGTTATTATGACAGACAGGGGTTGGCTACATGTGTGGGCTAATGATTTGGTGTCCCGAATGTGACTGAACTGTACTGTGGAGAGACACAGTAAATACAAGGGCAGGCCAGGAAAAGACAAACGGTTAAACAGAGCCACACGCCGTTCCTAAAGCAAACAGTACTTACAGCTTCTTAGCTCCTAGCAACCTCACAAGAGTTCAAGTCCATGTTTAATTGTAATTAGAGGAAAAACCCAGTTCAGATTTAACACCATCGACTTCACAGCAAAATAAAACTCCTCAGTGGTTCCATGCATGAGTCAGGCTGCCATGCTGCGTGGTACAATCATTAGTGTGCACCCCCGATGAGATTCCCTCCCTCCACCCCCCCCCCCCACCCCCTTCCCCAACATACTGTAGTTAAGAAGGACACAGACAAACAGAGAGGGAGAAAGAGCAACGAGGGGGATCGGCTCCTCTGTCAGGTCCAGAGGATAGGATGCTGCCCATCAGAAAACATGGTGCAGCCCAAGCCTTAATAGACTGTCTCCTTATTCCCCTGCCAGCATCCCAGGGCACGCAGCACATTAGCAAGCCAGTTAAGGGAAGACTACTGAAAAGAGGATTAGTCCTCTTAAAAAAATGTTCCTTCTGCCGAGGGATACTTTTTAGCTCAACGCTGGATTGAAGGGCAAAGTATGAGACTTGACAAGGCCTTTCTGGATGACAGAATGACAGCCCAGCCTAAACTAACTACATGTACCAATTTCAAGAACCTGTGGTAACTGGTTTTCATTTATTTTTTTAGGTTATAGCTTAAAAGGTATAGTCAGCTATTGAGAGCTACATACTGTAAGATAATGCACTTTGTCAAATCCAACTATTATCTCCTCGCATTTCACCAGTTTACCATTGCATTGTGATACTTCTACACAGCCTTGGCTCTGTAAATAGGAACAAAAACAAAGTGGCGAACACCGCTCATATCGACAAAGCTGTAGCACTACGCTTTGCTTCAAAATGCATTTGTATGTGTGAGGCAGCGGCACGGAGGGGCGCGGATCGATACTGTTTTGATTTGAGCTTGAACTTATCAGGAATGACTAACCCTGCCTTTAATTGTGGCAAAATGAATGATGCCTAAATGAAGAAAAGTTGAGAAAAATAATTATGGCAAACATTTTTGAATGCAAACAAATTGTTTAACTAACTTTCATCTCTCACAAAAGAATATTAATGAGGCATCTCACATAGTTTATAAATAATAAAAAGCATATCAGCAGATTTTATTTGTATTGTTTGCATTAATGCTATACCTGTCTGATGCTGCGGAAGGTATACATGTGATACAAAATAGGGATTCTCTTCCTATCGTAGGCCGGGTTCAAGACGTCACTGTTGATTTTGAGGTTCCTGACCATCAGGTCCACCAGGAAGGTGCCTATCTCCACAGTTACGGTGTATGGCCACTGGGTCTCAATACCTTGCATTGTAGGGCCTGAAGAGAACTCTGACTCAAGCTTACACCACTGCTCCCTGGGGAGAACATCATGGTCCTGAAAAAACAAACGAGGAGGTTGTTTGAAGAAAACAAAGACATTTTCATATACCAACAGGAGAAATTTGGGACTAAATTAACGTACAGTAGTAAATAAATAATGTCTGTCCACAAGAAATAAATATATAATTATCTACAAATAAGTTTTAATCTAAAAGGTTGGCTATCATAAATAATGCCTTGCCAGTGTGTGTACTCTCTGAATGGACCAAACTGTCAAATATGTCACTGAGCCAAAGATCCTATCATGTAAATAAGACATTCTGGTGTGACATCATCACATAACAATGTGGATGCATTGAGAATTAACTAGTTAACTAGAAATTAATTTAATTAGTTAACTTACTGACTTAAAAAAAAAGCGTACTGTATATCTAAGAATCATCCAAGAACCTAAGTGTCATTATAAAACAACACGTTCTCATTCCCAACTCGTCAAAAATTGCAGCTTGGTCAATGGCCTTTGGCGTCGTAGGATGAAGACATGTTAAATGTTAATTTTATAATTTCAGGTAAATACATTCTAACATGTCTCCATTGTATCTTGATTATTTATCTATAACCAGGAGCTAATACTTGCGCTGAGATTGCATGCCCATATAGCTAAAAATAAACCAGTGTTGGGAACTCTGTAGCCCTGCCGTAACAGTCAATGACCGAAGTCTTCATCCTACGACGCCAAAAACTTTTGAACGCTTCAAAAATTGACGAGAAAGGCCATTGACCAAGCTGCAACTATTGACGAGTTGGGAATGAGAATGTGTTGTATAAAAACAAATAATGTATATAGATGGCAGATCAAATTGTACATTCACTGCATGTTTATTTACACGTGCCATAAGGAAAACAACTAACATATTGACTGTAAAAAGTGTACCTTGGTATCTTTTGCCAGCAGGTATGTATAAGCATCGTATATGTTCCCCAGTTTCTCCAGCATCTGATTGTGCTCCTTCAGCCGTATACAATACTTTGTGTACACTCTGTTACCAAGGTCACTGGCTAGAATTGCAAGTGATTCTCCACTGGAAGGCAGGCTGGAAACACACTTAACATGAAAAAGATATGGTATAAAAGAACTGAAAACATACACGTGTAGTGTATACACACACACATATACATATATATATAATTTGATATGAAACGTCAGTCTTTGTCCTCATTGAATGCTAGATATCAGCACTATGCCACAAGTCAAGTTGGATGGATTCATTTACCTGTATCATAATGTCGACATACTCTTTGTCGCTAAGGAGACAAAGGTAGGGGTGGAGGTTGAGCATGTAGTCCCTGGATTTGGTGCCAGCCAAAATCATCTTACGTTCCCTCAGAGCCTCCATGAGGGTCTTCTTCCACTGAGACCTCTGCTCTGCAAGCAGCTCTCTCTAATAAGACAACACAACTGTCACTCAGCCTAGTGGTCTACAATTATGATTATTATTACTACAATAATATTAAGGGCTGGCAACCTTTTTGACCCACGGCCAACAAGGTCACATTAAAGAAGTTATTTTTGCTACACAAATGTACTCACTCACAGGCCAATATATAATTGAGCAATATGTGCAGTTGTGCCATAATGTCAGCGCAGCTGTGATCATTGCCGGCGCTCCACCCACGACCGAATCACAGCCATTAGCCAAAACCTCAAGTGTGATATTGCTTTTATAGAGCAGTTCTATATACAGCGCTATTCATCACAAAATGTTAAGTAAAAATAGATTTATAATTAACAATATATGCTGTAGTAGTTATTCGAAACTGATCAACAAGAGCATGGTTTCAGTGCAACACAACATAACGGTAACTGTACACTGTGTTTGGCCAGATACCCATCCTTTGCATTGTAATCAGTCTGGAGTGTGTGGAAGAATTTGTGTAGAAGGAGCTTTTGTTTATCTTAGCTAATATTAGCAAGTATTTGTTGACACACACACACACTTGTGTGTCATTTTGGCACATGCCATGTGTGTGTCTACATAACTGAATGTGCGGGTGTGGGCTTCTGTGAGAATGGAGCAGTTTGAAGTGTGTGAGACTACAATATCAGTCTCCAGTCTGTCTGAACACAAAGTTGAGCCTCTGTCTGGCTTACTGGGAGGTGGGGGGGGGAGAGAGGAGGAAGAGAGAACGAGAGTACGAGCGAGAGAGATCGAGATAGAGATGGTGACTCAGCGTTCCCTCCAGAGGACTCCATTACAATACATTATCATTCTAACCAGCCTGCCTGTAAATGTTTGCTGACCACCAGGGACTGGCCGCTGCTCCTATTCCTTCCTTGTGCAGCCGAGAGGAAGGCAAGCTGGAACTGTAAATGCCAGAGTTGGCAAGAGGAGACACTGCAGGAATACATTGTTCCTGCCTCCCTCACCTACCTGGCCTCAATGCATAATGCTTCCAAAGTTTTAATCGGGGGGGAAGAAAAAAAAAAAATCGGAGGAACTTTTCTGACTGGTGAACAGGAACACACACGGATATTATTAATACAATAGATCGCTAGTCAGGAAGCATATCCTGCGACACGTCGTTATTCTGACTGTGGCATATGGTGTGTGTACTACTTACTAGCTTTATAATTTTCTCTGTGACAGGCCTGGCGATTTCCACAGAGTCAATAGTGACGGTGCAGGCCTGCTCCAGGCTGAGTTGACGTCTGAAGCGCTTCTGGAGCTCCTCCTTGGTAAAGTCCAGCTTGGGGAACTGGTAGCCTGCCCTCTGAGAAATAGAGTTTGAACAAAACGTTGAACAACACAGCTTATGTAGGTGCCATAGTGGTAGCGGCCATGTTCGACTGACAAAGAGAAAGCACGGATAGAGAATAAAGAGTTTTAAAATGTGCATTGTCAAACTAAATATTGGCTCTGGTGAGCTACAGAACAAACAGCTCGGTATTCTCAGCCTAACAGGCTGTAGCAACATGGCTAAGGATTATTGGTGTGCTACCGGTATGTCATTTAACTGAAATTTTATTCTTAAGCTTGAGACCAGAATTCTTTAGCAAATGCAGGCTACCACAAGGTACCATCGTCCTATTTCATATGACACACCGAGTGTGTGAACATCCCGTTGTTTCTCTAGGCTGTGTTAATGCCTCAAGCTGGGCTGGAAATCCAAGCGCCGCTAAATTATAACCATTTATGTTCACCCCAGTATAACCTGTAAGAGACAGACATATGCAAATAATGTAGGAATTGCAAGGCTTACAAAAGGACGGCCCCAATTAACAACCAGTAGATATGAAAATACCCCCCTACCCCCCATCCACCACCCCATAAAATCTCCCCAAGCCTAATTAAAAAGTTCACGCCACAGAGAAGAGGGCCTGGCTTATGTCTGGAAGCCTATTAATCACCCACAGCAAGGTGAGCAGACGTTTTTAAAAGGTGGTCTACAGTACAGTAGATTTTATATACGAATACAGCAGTAAACAACCATTTTCTATGTAAAGATAGTGGAGTAATTGCATCCCGAGTAGAAAATGACATCCAATTGTGTGCGTTGTAATCAGAGCTCCTCTGCGGCATCCGATTCAGTCTGAGATGCTTGTGCTCTAGTATGACATCTAGTGGCAGAAAGTCATATAGAAACACTTAGAGCAGTAGTTTGTGCAATTAACATACTTATTGTAAGTTTCTTTGGATAAAAGCATCCGCTAAATGTTGTAAATGTGCACTGGAAGACATTGAGAAAGCTGCTATAGTACTTCTCGATTTATACTGTAAGGGGTTTAGAGTGACGCAGGTGTGGAACAGTCATATGGACTTTAAGAAAAACCATCTGCGGTTGTAGCGTTAACAGACAGGATGGAGGTAAACCAGGCCACACGGGAGTCTTGGGCAGATGCCAGCCAACGTGAAGCTTAAGGACGGGCAAGCAGATAAAGCACTTGATCAACATACTCTTCAGAACAAACAGGTAAAGCCCATAGAAGGACAAGCTGTACCATATGGTGTGCAATCACTGGTTTTGTACAAAGATTGTTTTGTTACATAAAACATAGTATGTGCCCGAAGAGCTGATTCGTTACCGGGAACATTGCAATCTGTAATGTCAATGTGTACTGTAAGTTATCAATACAGTGCATGTGTATTGCTGGCAGGAAGGCTGAGAGTAAACCAGAGCCACACACACACACACACACACACACACACACACACACACACACACAAAAAGGTACACACCCTCTAGCAGTCCTTTACTTCTCTCTGCAGTTTTTCTCAATCTAGATAAAAACACACTCCTATAAATTGTTATCTATTGTATAAACTATTACAGCACTGATTAAAATAGAACATCTACTGTAGCCTAGAGTTACACGCATTATGAAAACGTATCAAGCAAGGAAGCAGCATAATCTCTGGTGACAGGCTGGAACAAGATCAAACTGAATATCATACTACAACATCATCAATAATGCCATCTTACACTAGCAAACAATATTGTAATTAGTTTTAGGCAGTGCTGCTACTGTAATAGTAAATAAAAATGCTCAGGAGAGCGTATAGCTATCCAGTCACCCAGCAGACCAGTCTTTTTGCCTACATTTCTGTCAGATAGCAGGCATTTCTGTTATTGAGCAGGCCAAACAGCAAGAAATGCAAGCAGTGACAGGCAGCCAGACAGCCTCAGTCAGCCCTTATAATGCAAATCAGGGGCAGATATCAATGAAGCAATGCTATTTTTGCAGGATGCAGTTGCAATTACCTTCCTGGTATAAAAATAAATACGGTGTTACGCCTAATTCTGTGTCCTGCCGGATTCAGTGACCCTTTCGAAACGAAGTATGTTAAATAAAGCAGAAAAAGCATGAAAAAGTTTGATAGATCTATAAATAATATTTAGAAATATCTAGACATCAATTAACCTTAAAACGACGAGGCTGGTGTAGATAAAGTAGATTACTATTCACTTTTTATTCAGGAATCGCTAAAATCACAAGCTTTTTGCAGAGCAAACCACCATCGATATAGCTAAACTTTTAGTAACCCTTTCCCGAACTAAAACTCTCCAGGACGAGACACAAAAAGTGCACGAGAAATCACACACACACACACACTAATAGATTGTACATGATTTTAGGTCGCTCATGCGCACTTTCAAAAGGGTCACTGAATTCGGCAGGACACAGAATTAGGCGTAACAACGGTATACAATACAGTATATATATAAAATAAATAAAATAAAACAGAATGGTTCACCTCACAATACACACAGGCAGGCCTATGCCTTCCTCCTACAATACATCTATCTGACGAATAAGAGCACTTGCACACTATGGTGCAAGTGTGGCTAAAAATACATTCAGTGTACAAACCACTGCAACTTTATCATGTGAAGATCAGGAGAAAAGAGGAGAGGAGAGACGTTTAGATAACAGTGCTGCTGTGCTCTGAAAATAGGCCGGCGCCTACCTACCCGTGAGCGTGTGACAATCACGTCGTTCATAGTCATGCTAGTGCTGCTGATTGTACTGACTCAGCAATGTAAACAACTCATTCATATCTACAGTAGGAGACTGTCATCACTCCTTCTACAATTACTTAGGAATAAATACCATGAGACTCTTTACTTTGGTTCAAAACGTTAAGTCTGTTGTCATAACAATGGACTGTACAAAGTTATTGCATTCTGTGCAATAATATAAATAAAATAATAATAAATTGCCACTATTTTCATGATTTATAATATTTCTTAGTATACACAGATAAATGAATGCAGTGTGTGCAGATTTACACAGGCTGCAAAGCCTATTGCAGCCACAACAGCTTACTGCACATGTAGCGACTATATCCACTGGGTTTCAATTGTCCTAAAGCATCATTAGATACGCAAAGCCTGGCTTCTGAAATGCAACACCAGGCAAGCATAGCATGATGTCTCCAGTTAAGTCTGTTATGATGATGATCTGCAGTATGTGGACAATCTCAACAAATGCAATGCAATGTGCTCATGGTACCGCTAGCTAGCTAGCATAACTACCTGCGTGTAGAAGTCATGGACCAGTGGAGAATAGCAGTGGGAGGTGTTGGTGTTGGAGACTGGAGGCTGGTAGTCGGGCTGGACGAGGCGGATGGCGTTCAGGGCCTTGTCTCGCTCGTCCTGCCGGAACACACACTGCCTGAACAGATCGTCCACGGACAGGCCATCGTCCTCCATCTGGCTCAGACATCTGGACACACACCAACACACATACTGGAGTACATCATTTCAGGACAATTCAATTAGTGCAACTTGTGCGGCACTCACGTCACACACTGGTAGGCACATGTTTGTTCAACAAATGAGCAAAACAACACAACCTTGCCTTCACCCACTACATACAGCATACGTATATTATATTGATGAGCTAATCCGATTAATAGGCATATTAAAGAACTAGTCCATAGTTGAATTAGTCCAGCACAGCTACTGTAGAATGTCACATAAAAGCTATGTGGTTGTCTTACAAACACAGCACATCGACTGTTACAGTCCATGTGCTGACTTAGATTTAACAAGAACCAGCTTGTGAAATGTACAGATAGAAGCAGTACTACTTTCCCATATTAACATAATATTCTGATTATGTGAAGAAACACTATGAAACCACATCACAAAGTCAGAACTCACAACCTCATGACCTGTCTGATCATGCGGGAACCAGCCAAGATAAATCACATCGTTTAATAAGCACCGCTTTAATTCAAAGGTCCCCGTTCAGTTCAAAACACAGGCCTTTGAATTCAGCTCATTGTGCATGGTTTCGATAGCCTGATTGACAGGAGAAGAATAGCAATGGAGGCATTTGCATTAAGGGTCTGTTCTGCCAGCCATAATGGAGGTGCGGCAGGAAGACAGACAGATGGGCTTAGACATCAGTAAAATGTGTCTTTGTATGAATCCACCTGGATATTGCACACATATTCACAAATAGACTTAAGGACATTTATGGACATTTGTGATTGACACATTTTTGATTGATTTATCTTTATTGTCCTTAAGGGAAAATTAGTATTGGTATCCATTTACACATTCATTAAAACAGATCCAAAATTCACACAACGTACAAAATGATGACAACAGCATAAACAATCCTTCGGCCCAGAGTAATACTTAATACAATAATGAGCCTTATCTGATGCAGGGACAAATGTATTTTTGTATGTTCAATCTGCACCTGAAACTTTTAGCAGAGGGAAGAATATGAGATGGTTCAGAAACTGCCTTCTGAGCCTGTCTAATGACAGGTTGCTCATAAATAGTCTGGAGGGATGGGTGTTGCTCAACTCCCATAACCTTCAGGGCTGTTTGTGCAAGATGAGAAATGTTGGACCTTAGCTGTACAGACAGATTCCCAAACCATGCTGTAATTTCAGGTCATATTTTCTCTCCATTACATCCATCCATCCATCCATCTTCATCCGCTTATCCAGAGTCGGGTCGCGGGGGAAGCAGCTCCAGCAGGGGACCCCAAACCT
>JAODTR010067443.1:0-16150 GCA_025399935.1 Amblyopsis rosae
CAGGGCTACACTGACTTTATTCCCAAGGAGCACACATGCTCCTAAATTAAAACATTTAGGAGCGCAGACAAAAAAATAAAAAATTAAGAGTACAGCCAAAAATATGGGAGCAAAGTCAAAATTCAAACCAAGTATAACGGTTATGCATTTATGCACCTTTAGTATTTTGTTTTCATTGTATATTAATCTCTATAGTATTATGTCTAAATGGCTTGGTTTTTGACTAAGGAGAGAATATTAGGTTTGACACATAAAATATCTGCTGAAGTAGATTTGCTTGTGACATGGTCGCATAGGTGTATTGTCCCCCCCCCACCCCACACCTTCCCCCTCTCCACAGCCTCCTCTCCTCCATCACCCGCCCCCCGGAGTCAGAGACGAAGGCCCCGGAGAGCTTAATCTCCGGGGAGAGCGAGGGGGAGCGGGGGGAGAGGAACGGGAAGAAGGTGTGTTTTAACGTCACCGGGGATGAGCAGGAGGACTCTGGCCACGACACCATCAGCAACAGAGACTCCTACAGGTAACGCCAGGACACTGCGGCATACATGCACCCTGTCTACTTTTTCCAGTTTGGCCACAGTGAACTACTGTGTTAACCAAACCTCACAAACTGAAATGGTCAAAACGATGGTTTTAGTTTGAAACTTCAGCATTGCATGGTTCTCACGCAACTGAATGGCATGCACACATATTTATACTTTCCCCTCCCAACACACAGACACACACACGCACACACACACACACACACACACACACACACACACGCACACACACACACTTTACCTCTCCCCCAGCTGTCCAGATCCATTGCCATTTGAAAGTGTATAAATGTTTAGTGGGCTCTTTAAGAGTGTAATCGAGCAGTGTAACGCAAGTGATAAGAGGTCGTTTTTAAACCAAGCAGCGTATGAACAGCGGGTGCACAATTTGCTGCAGTTCAAAGATAAATGTGCCACTGCCTTCCCACGAATGTCATACCCAGACACCAAATTAGAAATTAGAAACGTGTAGGCTGGAAATTAGATTGTCGCTTTAAAACAAATGTACTTCTTTATTTCATCTTTATTATTTATGTCTTCTTTATTATTCTTTATCTTCTTTACATCAATCACTCATGTACCTATTTCTCCCCAGCGACTGCAACAGCAACAGAAACTCCATCGCCTCCTTCAGCAGCATCTGCAGCAGCTACTGCAGCTCGTACTTGCACAGCGACGAGATGGACTCAGGTGTGCCAGCACGGCCGAAGCTAGCATACGCCAACATACGCCAACATGTACCGCAGCATAGCTCCGCACAGAACAGCCGCGCGCAATACATTTGGGATGGCCCTGAACGCAAAAGCATGACTCCACCACCATTACACACGCTAGAGCAATTATGTAGCAGCTAACAGCGTCACGGTTGAGTCCGCAAGGCACAAACACAACCCGAGAGAACACACCCGCTGGTTTGCTGGAATGGCCATATACAAAGGGGACCATGTTATGATAAAGCAGGAGGCTACCTTCCAGCGGAATGTCATAATCCATAAGCACAGCCGACCACAATGCCGAACAATAGCCCCCAGAAGTGACAGGTCGTGATTACATTCTAACTGCGTGATTATACCCTCTAGAAACTCAGAACTAAAAGAGGAACTGACGACGATTCTGATTGGATGTGGCAGGCGTTCGGCCACAGCTCTCACGCGGGTATTAGCTAAAGAGTCACACAGCTGTATGTCCACGCAAATATCCCCCTTTCTTAGCCACTCTCTTCACTGTCACACACACACACACACACACACACACACACACATATAAATGCACATATACAGTATACTGTAAATGAATGCACACGCACACACATTCATGTCACAGCTGTGTGATGTCAGATATGCCCTTTTTATTTCCTGCCTGTTTGAGAATAATTGCTAATTGCCCATGCAGTCACATGCACAGGGCCTCATATAAACACAGGCTTACTGTATGGGCATTTAAAGCATGTGTGCTCATTGCTGGCTGTCTGGAAATGTCTCTGCAGGAGATGAGATGCCTACGAGCATGTGGCTGTCTCACGACAAGCAGAAGAAGCTCCACAGCTTCCTGGAGCATCTTTTTAGCCAGGTGGGTCTAGTTTGTACATTAATATGATGTTGTGATTCATGAGGCACGATGCAAAATATGAAATATTCCTTCAATAAATGTACTTTAAATGTATTTTTTATTTTTGTTGTTGTTGTCCGACCCAAACATTTCTATTCTTTGTCGCTGTTGTTGCTAAGGGATGTAGAGTATATACTGTAGCTCTTTAGGGATGAAATACATTTATAATCCATCTAGCTAATGTGGGAAAATCATAAATTGTGACTTGTAAAATAGCAATATTGATATTTAAGATTCATGGGGCATATTCAGTATAGTTTTCAAGTTTATTGTTATTCAAAGGGGCTGACAAAGATATGTATGTGTCAGTGTTGGAATATGTGTGTTTCCATGTTGAGGCCTGTTGTACAAATGACATTACCAAAGTGTAACTGTGAAGAACCTCAAGAGGAACCTCTGGTTACACTGTAGCATAGCTGCCAGTTTGGCCTCAGACTGCTGTTACTCACACAGACACAACAGCCCTCTGGCACGCAGCATAACAAGCAGTACTGCTGCTGTGGTCCCCTCCAAGTCATTCTGGTGCCACTTCCTCGGTTTTGTTTACACGTTGCATAGCAATTGTAGTCAGGTTTTTTGCGTGTGCGTGCGTGAGAGTGCGTGAGAGTGAATGAGAGTGACTTAAATTATACATGTACATCTTTTCTTAGCTACAGAATAGGCATATTATACAGTATGTGTGCCAGATAGAGTGTGTGTGCATGTGTGTGTGTGTTTGTGTGGGCTGTATAAAATCTTAAAGGTCCCATATCGTTCTACTTTCAAACTGTCATTTTGTACAGACTTTCTCCGCTGGTATTACCCTAACTAATAGATCAGAGATGATTGTTACAAGCCATGAATTATCATTACTGCCTTCATTGTTTTACAAAAAGAGTATTCCAGTGACATGTATTTAGATAAGTGCTGACATTAAACGCTAGTCTAGACAATGCAACTGAGGAGAAGCTTCAGGAGTGATGTGAACTTGGTCTTCAGGTGGACTCCGTCACAGGCATGCTGAGAGGAGCTGTGGTTGCCCGTGCCTTTGAGCAGACCAAGTGCTTCACACCTGGCAGAGGTTTACAAGGTGAGCACGCCCACTTGCATGGGCTGTCCTCTGTCCCGGCCGTCTCCTGTCAGCTACGGCTAAAGGTGGTCCACTCTGATGCTGGTATTCCCTGACACGTCGTTCTAACTTCACAATGCGTCAATTCACTCAAACACCTGATCCAGAACAGGTGTTCCTCACGCGGATCAAAGCTCGTCATGCTCTTTTCACGGCTAGAGAAGATGTGGAATCTTCAATGCTTCTTATCTTGATGTTCAAATCTTAGCAGGCATTTCTTGTCAGATATTAAGCTAAATGGTAACGACATGTTTGGTTGTGATATTCAATCAAAAATTAGATCAAATAAAATATATAAATAAAATATTTGAAGTAAATAAAATGACAGAATAGTGTGTTTTGATAACATTTCTAAATTATGACAGAATTTCGCTACAGTGTAGAGCAGAGTTTGCTGCATTGGCTTCCACTGTGAGGACTCAAATGTGTTTTCTAGGCCACGTGGGACAGTGCAGTGCTATGGGGGAGGTGGAACTGTAGCATAACACTGGAGAGCCTCCAGAGCCCCCCCCCCCAGCATCAATGAACATCGCGGGAGAGAAAGCAGAGTGCATGCTGGAACCCCAAAAAAAACAAAAACAAGGCGCAGCCGCCCGCGCAGAAAACCTGCAACTTCCTGTCATTGACTGTGTGTGTGTGGAGAGATGTGGGGGTGGTTGGTGGATTCCAGCTGTTCACACCCCCCTATCTTTCTCCTGACATCTCTCTAAACCAGGAGTTGTCAAACATTTTGACCCATGACCCCTGAACCTTGACAGGTCTTCTATAGTATTATACAGATGCACAAAGCGACATGTATATGCAGTGGCCGTTTGCTGTTGCCGCGACAGCTAATTTAATATCGGAATAAAAACAGCCAGAAGGGAAACATAACCATGTCCGGAGGCAGCTCTGCTGACATATTCCGTCTGGATATTAATTGCAGTTCAGACAAGTGGCTACAATACTGCAACTTGATGCTCAAATGCTAGCAAGAGCCACACTTCTGCTATAGCTCACTGTTCCTATGTGAAACAGAACTGCTGTAATGCGGTGCAAGGGTAGGGGTATAGTGAACATTGTTACTCTGGGAGAGCTGTAGGTTTCCCCTTGGGGAATCCTAACCCACACATTGCGAAGTAGTATTCTAACACACACTATTTCCTTCTTGTTCTCATATTTTTCTTGCTCTATACTCACAAGGCAATGGAGAAGGTGACCACCATTCATATACAGTATACTGTATAAACATTTTGTCTATTGTGTATTAACTCTCAGAGGGAAATAAGTCAGAAGAGGATTAATATACCCATAACAGCGTCTATTTAAAGAGCATATATCTTAAGGGAGCTCTGCCACAGCTTGCCTCTAGCAGTTAATTTGAGGACTTTTTTCCAGATACAGGTAAAAAATGTTTAGATTAGATAGTATAAAATACACAATGTTTCTTTTGTCGTTTTTTTTTATAGCAAGCTGAGGTTGTTTTTATGTTACTGGCAAAAGGAAAGTTCCCACACCCTGCAAAGATGCGCGTGTGTGCGTGTGTGTGTGTGTGCGCATGTGCATGTTCGAACACAGACTTGGGTGGTCGGCGCTGAAAGTGAGGCTTTTGTTAGGCTCTGATCAAAACCTTTTCTTAATTCTGAGTGCTTTGACTGAGAGAATAGGAGCATGTTAGCCAGTGCTCCACCTAGTAAGCCCAGATATGTTTGATTTGAGGGTGGGTTTGTTTGAGAAGTGCGGGGACACTGCTGGGGGTCTTGATCACAGCTGATGCATCTCTGTGTAATGGAACATGTGCTTAACAGAGCAAATAGGATTAGCAAACACACACACACACACACACACACACACACACACACACACACACACACAGCCAGAGACATAAGCAAACACACAGCAAAGGACATGGTCAAACGCACACAAAGCTCACACACACACAAGCCTACTGAAGCCTCTGTTAAATAAGCCACCCTCCAAGTTAAACTCCCTCTGCCTCAGACAGACGCACTTCCATGCCAGCACTCACTGTCCCTGCTATAGGCAGGGGGGAGGCGAGATAAGAACTAATATCAGGTCATCTAAATCTGGAGCTGTATGTGAGCGGACTGATGGAATGGATAAATAATGAAGTATTCATTAATAGCAAGACATGGGCTGCTCTAATATCCCCTCATTAGGGCGAGGAAGAGAGTGAGGGACGGAAAGAAAGAGAGAGAGGAGACAGACAGACAGACAGACTATTAATTTTGCGCCAACAGAAGTGAAAGACGGGGACAGAGAGAGGAATAAAGTTATGAGAGAGGGAAGGTGACTGCTAAGGAGTCACCGGTTGAGTGAAGAGCAAAATGATGATGGCCTGCCTGAGAATAACCCCCCCTTCTCCCATCCTCTCTCTCTCTCTCTCTCTCTCTCTCACTCTCTCTCCCTCTCTCTGTCTCCTTCATAATTTACACGGTCGAGATGGACGCCATTTATCACCTAATCTGCCTAACTCAACCTGCGGGCAGCACCAAATTAACATTGTGTGTGTGTGTGTGTGCGTCTCAGAGTTCCAGCAGGAGATGGAGCCCAGGGTTAACTGCACCAAGAAGCTGCGTCTCCACGTAAAGCAGGACCCCTGGAATCTGCCCGGAAGCGTTCAGACCTTCACACAAACCATCGCCAAATACGTGGAAGGTTGGAAATCCTTTTCCCCTTTATTTCTCTCTCACACACACATTTACATACTGTATAGAGCACTACAAACACACGCACGCGATCTATCACTTCCTGGCATGAAACATGCTCTTTTTGCACCAGATGTATACATCACAGTATATTTAACAGTTCTCAAGTACAGCACAATGTATTAAATATCCACATCAGCCCTGCGGCAATTCTACTCCGCTGTTCCCTGGCTGCTAAACACCCCGACATTCATCCCACCCAGATACATAAACAGTTGGTGCGTAAACCTATTGATTTACTGATCTGGAGAGCGACTCTTAACTGATTCCTGTGAGTCCCCATTATCTGTGTAGGCCAAGAGTTGTAGGCTTCATGTCTCCTCGATGAGACTGTGACTTTGTATTTGTTGGCATGCTGATACATGAATACACATGCATACACGCACATGCACACACACACACACACACACACACATAGAAATACATTCATACATACATGTACGTACCCTCAAGCAGTGAAGTATGCTAAATATACAAGCACTTGAAAAGCACACAGTCAAATAAGGCTAGTCACATTACACTCCTTGGAAAGGTCAGCATGGTGATACAAATAAGCAGTTAATATTGCTGTGCGGGGTTCGGCCAAACCACCCCTCCACTGCTAATAATGCTAAGCTGAAGGCTAACACTGGTCATACACTGTAATCTCTCTAAACCTGGACGATAATGTCGTGATGAGTTCTGCTCATGTGAAGATACTGTAAGCAGCCAGAGATGGTTTGGTGTCATGTCAGTATTTAGTTTGACGTTTTGTGTGTGTGTGTGTGTGTGTGTGTGTGTGTGTGTGTGTGTGTGTGTTTTGTTTTACAGAGGTGAAAACACGACTGTTACTGGTTTTGCTTCAGTACACAGGTTAGCCCTTCTTCTAGATCTCTACGCCTTTGAGAAGACACCTCTCCATTCCTCTCCTTGCGCTCACTAGAAACAGTAGACACAAACTACCTACAGACAAATCACGGTGATTTGATATTATGAGCCTTGAGCACCTCTCAAGGCTATAGACGGCATGCATAATAATGTCAAAGGGTTTGTGGCCATTCATTACGGCGCCATTTTAACTACAGGGCTCATGGAAAACCTGACCTTCTTTGTAAATTTCTCCAGTAAATTATGGCAGCCAGTCTTTTTCTCACTCAAGGCTTACCTGTCATTTGTTCTAATGTATTTCCAGTGCAATATGTTAACCCAGCAGATGAAAATGTGTCTTTTTAAATCACCCTTTTGCAACGGCTGATCCAGAAAGTCTCCTTAATTGACTAAATCAACCGGCACCACGCATGCCCCTCCTTATTCCACGTCTGTTTTCAATTCTGTTTTGATATTTCCTTCATCTCCGTCTCCACCCATCCGCTCTAGTTCCCGTCGCTGTTTTAACTTCTTTGTCAGTGGCTCATTTCACAGCGCGCTTACGTCTCTCGCTGTCTCCCCGGCCAGACTCGGAGATCCAGCTGCGTCGCGACGTGGTGTTCTGCCAATCCCTGGTCGCGGCTGTGTGTGCCTTCTCACAGCACCTGTCAGCTGCGCTCAACCAGGTAAATCGTACGCTCGCGAGCTGACGAAGGTCGCCCACGGGCGCTATTCAGCTTAGACGAGTAGCAGGCTTTTGCTGAGTTTCACAGAGTCGTTGTCGCCATAGTTACAGTGGTGATATCTGGTCTACAAAACCATATACTTAAATGATACTGTTTGATGGATTGATGGTTTGATGGTTAAACAGTGACATGAATAATTAAAGTTTTACTTCATCCCATATTCTAGTTAATCCTCCGTTATGTTTCATGGTTTGCTTTCAGTTCCACAATGTTGGCATGGAGCCTGAGCAGGAGGGCCCAGACCCCCAGGACCCCCAGGACCCCCAGGACCCCCAGGACCCCCAGGACCCCCAGGACTCGCGGGAGGCCCAGGAAGCCAGCAGACGCTGGCTGGATCAGATCGCCAGTGCCGGGCTGCTTCTGCACTTCCAATCCCTGTTGTCCCCTAACTTGGTAAGCGGTGCGAGTCTTTTCACTCTACTGTTAATCACCAGATACATTCGCACAGCCCGCCAGGCTTTGAAATCATACCCCAGATCAGTTTAAGATTGTTATCTACACATCACAGGCCCTACACATCTGTAGTTTATTGAAGATACTTCATTCATTCCAGATTGGTGTTGAAAAGCAAAATTATGTGATTCATTGTTGTGCCTCTGCTGTGTTTGACCCTCTCTGCGATGCATTTGTAATGTTCCTCTAATGCTTAGAGCTTACAGTATAGATCGTATAGTATGTACAGTAGGCGCACATATAGCGTATGAGTCATTGTCTTAGCTCAATATGGCCAGAGGCAAGGGACAAACGCACTGCAAACAGCTCCCTGTTTAATGAGCCTTGCCGGACCGAGCTGTTCCAGAGCCATGACCTGTGATTCTAGTGGAATGCACCATTTAGCCAAATGAGAGTATATGGGTTTCATTCCAAAACACAATAAATCCATTTGAAAAAGAGAGGCCATAGTGAGTATTTCAACATCAAAGGCTATTTCAGCCTGGAAAACAACAACAATTTTCTAAGAAAGAGAGAAAACCTCACCCAGAATGGTTATATAATCTAGTATTCTTGGATTGTCATGCAGATATCGATTTGGTTTGAGTTGCTGTCGACCTTTTGAAATAGTGGATGTGTTGAAATGGAACTAACCTGGCTCCGCAGCAGGAATGTAGTTATGGTTTCCGGCCACAACGCTACATTACTTTTAAGCCTTTCGGTTCCCCGAAAGAGACTGTTCAAGAGTTCACTGACAGCCTGTTGTCTTGGGCGTTAGGCGAGCCAAAGGCAAACACTTAACCATGTTCTATGTTCCGTCATGTCTCATGGACCCTTCCTGCCTGTATTGTCAAATCTCAGTGCCTTATTTAACCAAATGCGTCTGTACATCACAGAATTGAAAACTATTAGTATTTACTGTTTGCAACTGCAGAACTTGTATAGAAATGTGTCTAAATGTGGTTTCTCTGGTCTAGTTTGCTGTCCTAGGGGGAGGACTGTAGAGAAAGGATGTGCTTTACTAGTAAAATCAAGCATTTAGAACATTTTCTCTTCTCTCTAGCGCTTCACAAGTTATCGCCCTCACTCAGTTTGTGCCTATGCTCACTTCGAAGACACTTTTTGGGGTAGGGGTACATGCAGGTGATGCTACTGACATCTTGGCAAGCAGAGTTTAAGGGGCACCACATTAAAGGCAGTTAGAAATCGCTCATCTAACACCCCTTTCCCTTCCCTCCACACACGCACGCCTGCACACGCACGCACACACGCACGCACACTAGGCTGAGCATGGGATGTCACTGGGAAGCAGGGCACACAGATTTCTAACGCGTCCTTCTGCAGAACTGATCCTCAGCCCTGGGCATGTGGCACCAGATAGGAGGAAGAGAGGGAGAAGAAGAGCGATGACAGAGGAAGGCAAAGTCAGAGCTGAATCAATAGTTTCCCCCCCCCTCCTCCTCCTCTCCTCCTTTCATTCACCCAGAGCAGATGTGCTTGTTTGCGTGTGAGGATGTCGGGATGGATGTTTGAAAAGGAAACGGGCGCGCACGCACACATGCTCGCACACACACGCGCACAGATATGGATGTAAACAGGCACAAAACAGAAACGTCACACTAACAGACTTCCACAAGCGCTCAGACTGCTGGGCAGATGTCAGCACGAGATCCGCTGTCACATGTGTAAACAAAGACACACTCAAACACACTCCTCCAGACAGGCGTCTTTCCACTCACGGCCTCCTTGCTTTCAAACATGAACCTTTATGTGGAAACATCTTTCACACTCAACTTCTCGGCCCTGCAATGATGGCAAACAGAATAATCTCGTACTGCACGTATTTGCCTGGCAGTACAGTATATTCCAGTTGCCACGGTGTTGTCGCAAACAAGTACTATATGACGGCTTAGCAATAGCTAATGGAATTTAATACAGAGGGTGCAACGGACGGTACTTCTGCATTCAGTTTTGGGAAAGGGGGGAGACTTTTCACCCTCTACGTAGAGCAGAACAACCCAGCGTTCCACGCATGTCAATGGGGAGGTCTACAGATTCCAACATACTATTGTCTATTATTTCTCTCTGGGGGCGTTAATGGATATTTTGAGTATATGACATTAATTCCCAAGTACCTACGATCAATCTGAGGCTACAACGGTATTTCTGTGGAGAACTATTTTGGTAAATTTACTTTGTTTCAGGCCCGGCATGGCAGATCTGTTGCCTCCACAGCAATATGCCGTTGGTGACACGCCCATTTAAGAAAGCCATTTCTGCGTCCATTGAAATGCATTACAATGCTCCATCTTGTTATTATTCCAATATCTTTGGCTGAACTTGGAGTCGAACACTCTCTGCCACCTATCTGTGGTTAAAATAATGTATCGCTTGGTATGACCACTGTGTTGTCTCTCTCCAGACTGATGAACAAGCCATGTTGGAAGACACGCAAGTGGCCTTAATTGACCTGGAGAAGGTGACCTTTTTCTTCCGGCAGTTTGAAGGGGAGCCTCTAGTGGCAAGTATGTACATGACAGCACTACGTTTTTATTTAATTCCTAGCATTTAATTACATTGGTTAATAGTTGCATAGGTCCTACACCAGACATCATACAAACACATTCACACATCAGCAGTCATGGTTTTTAATGCTTTACATTTTTTTTTTAATATAAATAAAACTCAAGGGGTGGGCGCGGCTATTTTTGCTCACTGTCTTCCTCTCCTCTCCTGACAGACATGCCCATATCGTACCAGGTAGAGGGCACACGACAGGCACTGAAGGTTTGCTTCTACCTCGAGAGTTTCTACTTTTCCCAGCTGCCTCAGCGGCTGAAGAATGGAGCCGGATTCAAGGTCTACCCGGTGCTCTTTACACAAGGTGCGGATGAGTGAGGATGATTGTAGCGATATGCATTACCATTAAGGGTTCAACGCTAACATTCTTCTTCTCTGTTTCCTTTTCCCCCCCTATATCCTTGCCCCTTCTCTCTCTAGCCCTGGAGAGTATGGAAGGCTATTACTACAGGGACAATGTGTCCGTAGAGGAATATCAGGCCCAGATCAATGCCGCATCGCTGGATAAGGTTAAACAGTACTACAAAAGACTAAGGTATTTGTGCTGTTCAAACGTTCCTAAAATAGAATAATATAAAGAGCTTTTTCTCTGTACAACATCAAAACCAATTATAATAGCCAATAAGGCAAATCCTTACTACAAATTATAAAATGCAATAGATAATGATGATAGAACTGCAATAAAGCAGCCAACTGAAAACACGAAGTCTGTCCGACGATCAAATCAGTCTGAGGGAAACAACCATGTCCAACATTACACATACATGTCTATGCCCTCCAAAACATTTTGTGACCTTGGCCCTGAACCCCATGTTTACATACATACGTTCACATATACACAGACACAAATATGTACATACATATACATACACATACATATTTATTACAGAATGTGTAAGAATGAATATGTGGACATTTAATCTTTTAACAATCTTTAATACAAAGAACATTATGAATAAAAAGGATATTGCTCCCTCTAGCCTACTTGTGTTGCAGTTAAATACAGACAGATAGCAAGCCTATACATGTATACAGTACATTAAGCGAAACCTTCAACTCTCTCAGCGTCAGTTCAGAACACTCAGCGGGGGCCTCAAGGTGATTGGATGAATGTGTCATGATTGGTTGAGAATGCACAGCGGTGGCAGTGCAGTGATTGGCTGAGAGCTCCGGGGCTCCTTTGAAACTTCTGTTGAGTGTTATGTGTTCATTCTTTTATTTTCAACACAGCAGGGACCTCAGAGAACAGCCAGGCATGGATAACTGAAAATGTTTTGACAGGTCTGCATAATATAATAACATATTTGATCTAAGATATTGTGGCACATAATGTATACTTTACCTGTATAACATGCAAACCTAAACCCAAATATATTTATTTTAATTGAATTTAGTACTCACCATCAGGCCGTATATCATTAGATGTTGGACATTGAGTTGCAGTGTACAGGTGTTATTTGTATATGCCCTAACACGTGTGGGAGTGGCAAGATACTGTAGTTGAAAAATGATTGGTTACAGTCACACCTGGGAACAAGCCTGATTGGCTTGCTATTCACCGTTATATTTGGTGATGTACAGAGGTACGGCATTAATGGGGCAGTCTGTGCCGCGACACAATGCAAAAAAAAAAAAAACGTGTACAGTATATTCTTGAGACCTCTGTTTGTAGTTTGCATAATTTAAAATTGAGTTGAGCCCCACGTGGGTTACTCAAAGCACTGTACAAGATTACCTCTCATTCATCCACACCAATGGTGCTGTCATCTGCACAGGGCACTGTCCAACACAGCAGGAGCTATTACTGTAGGTTGAGGTGTCTTGTTCAGAAGAGGTGAGGATTGAACCAGTGACCTTTTGGTTGCCAGGCGACCCGCTATACCCGATAATTGTATTAAATACATTACGGCTCAAGCTAAACATCTGCTGTTGATTTGTGTGGTTAATTAGACACAGAACAATAGAGCCAAACATCATCACATTATTTAGGGGGAAATCTTCTTTGAGGGTACAGAATTTACAACCAGGCCAAGCATCTACCTCATCAGTGACTATCCTCTGCAGCAACATTCGTGTAAATGGGAACACGGTTTGTGTGGCGAGATTTTAAATTAGGGTTGAAGCTTGATGGGTGTGGGGAATGCCAAACATCCATCTCTGTAATCCATCACCACACATTTCCCCAAAAAACATTGCTGTGGTTCTTGCGTAGCAACGGAAAAGCCAACAGCACAATATCATTTTCATCCTCTTTAAAACGTCAAGCCTTCCAGAGAACCCGTTGTATCTTTCGGTGATAATCAATTCCACTGCTGTAACTTCTGTGAGTGTGTAGCCTTTATTAACGGTGCAGGGAAATGTTGGTATGTCTGTGCTGCCCGATTGGTGTTCTTGACGTATTATTAGCGGAGTCCAGTGGGGTTTAGAAGCTTCATGTTCAGCCGGTGAAATGTCACCTCTCTAATTAAGATACCAGGAAGGGACGGCTATGTCTTTGTATGTGCAAGTGGGCATTCGGTGTGTGTGCTTTAGAGGTTTATCTATCTATATCTTGCCAAAGGTTTGTGTTGTGTGTGTGTGTGTGTGTGTGTGTGTGTGTGTGTGCCTTGTGCAGTGCGACCTGTGTAGAAAAGGCCTAATTGAATTGACAGCAGAGGTTCTGGCAGTAACAGGGAACAGATGTGTTCCAACACACTAGTGGAAGAGGTGAGGATTAGGAAAGGCTGTAGTGGTATAGTTCGGTGGGTTTATGTTTCAGGGCCCAGCTGCAAAGGAATTAACTATGGGCTTGTCTCCAATGGTAGTGAAGCAGTTACAGAATCTCTGTGTAGAGACGTGGACAGCATGTCTAAAAGCCCCTTCCTACTGTATCTCAGCCCCGTTTCTTAGAAATAATCAGTTAATCTTTTGTTTACCGTCCAGTGGGCTCAGTTGTTCTTCTAATAAATGTACATCTGAGTCGTCTATGCACAAAGAAACCCTGAACATTTGAAAATGGACTGTTATTGTGAGCAGTCCAAGTTAATCAGCGTATTGATATGCCACACATGTTACTCAAAACATTTGAGAGACATAGACTCTAGAACGCTACAGTATGAACGAAAACAAAGTACATATATTATGCTATACATACATGCATGCACTGTACAGTATGTACAGTAAGTGCTTAAAATATACAATATTTACAGATAGTTTGTATAGGAATAGATTCCTTTGCTGCCGCCCAGTCTGATACCTGGTAGGTAGTGTAAATACTCTCATATGGCCTCTCAACTGACAGAGTACACTGTCTCTGTAGTAGCAGCCATCTGTTGACCACAGACCACGCTGTGATGTCACTCCCCACTCTGGGGCGGCCTTCAAACCTCAGGCACCTCGTTATCCTTGGCTCCCCGCCACGCCAACGATGGTTTTGGCCACACCATGGTCTGGAGTCAGAGGCTGACTGACAGACAGACGTATACAGCCGCCCCGACACACACCGTCCTGAACTGAATGAACCGTGTACGATGAGCTCAGTGTTCCTAGAAAAATGCAATGTTTCTGTGTTTCAGTGTTTGTTTGTGAGTATACTGTAAATAGTGTGTATGTGTATTGCTGCTAGTGACTTCATTATTATGAATTATCCGTACTGTTTAAAACATTAAAGTCTTCACTATCTTAATTGTAGTTGGATGTTTAATTACACTATTTAAAATGTAGGCTAAGTGTGAGGGTGTCTTTCCAAGTAACTCTAGATAGAGTACAGCTTGTAAATCCATAGTGTCCTCTCCAACGTCCTCTACAACGTGTGTGTTACTAGGGCAAGATCTAGGGCTGGGCGATATGGACCAAAAATCATATCCAGATATTTAGGTTGAATACCGGTACACAATATATATATATATAAGTATTATCTATAAAGTGGGTTAAATGTTCAGGAGAACAAACAGGAAACCCGGTGGGAATGTGAATTGATTTTATTTTTAGCGACTTAATTGTAGTTGTATATGGTTAAATCCATAGCAGGGAGGTTGTGAATATTGCAGCTATAATGACAGTTTTTGACTACAGGGTACCTTGTAGTACTTGCTGGCTACCTGTACCTACCTGTTTGTCATAAACGTAAATTGAGCATGTGACTCAGTATCTGCTTTCTCATTGGCTACTCTGTAAAAAGATGTGAATATAACTATATCGATATAAACGATATTGTCTAATGTTATATCTCTTAAATATCGATATATCACACATGACTGGTCTCACAGGACTTCAATGCTGTATATCCAGAATCAGCACATGCTATCAATCTTTTATGAGCCCCCTCGACCGACACATGAATTTAGGTTATAAAATGTAAAAGCAACTGTTTTAATGGACTTTTAACTGCGTTCACTGTGATGGGGTTTTCTGTAATTGCTTATCATGAAGTATATATATATATATAGTATATAACAAGACTACAAGATGTGCCTAATGTTTCTCATTAAGCCCTCGACATAGGAAGTGATCCCCTGCTTCCAACAGTAGCAGGATAGGAGCTACACCTATAGCTAACCTCACAGCACCATGTACTCTGTACATGATATTGTAGTAATAATGTACAGAATGCTGGGACCCACAGTATATCCACTCTGCGCCCACTGGCTAATAAATATTACCTGCAACGTGTATCTTGGTTGCCTGTCCTGAATGTTCTTCTATTTATTAAGTGTCTACTGCTTGTTTGTGGCAGTGTGTTGATAAAGACGGTCCATACAAACACTACAGCGTGTGCAAGCTCTTCTCTGCCAGTCTTAAGGAAATGAATGTCAAGAAGGAAGGGGAAGGTGCATTATCAGAGGAGGTGCATGGGGGTTAAAGAGATACAGATCGGCGGATGAGGAGCATGCAAAAGGATGTGGTAAGCTATTACGGGGGGAGCCAAAGGAGAGAAGAGATATACCAGATGTGTGAGAGAGAGAGAGAGAGAGAGAGAGAGAGAGAGAGAGAGAGACTAACGGCAGGTTTAAGGTTTCATCTCATTAAGCAGTAACTTCTCACAGCTGGTGTCTCTCTGCATTCTTGCTGTTGTGTTTATTCACGGATGTAGCGAGAGCAAAGGAGAGAAACATATAGAGGGAATGCATTGTGGAAACACTAACCCTCATTACAGGGACGTTTATGCATACAGAATGAGCCTGATAGTGCCCACGATGGTGGATGTGTCCTTACACCGAAAAGTAATTTTCACATTTACCTGACATTTACAAATCCTAGGCTGGAGCAGAAGGTTATAGCCCTACATTAAAATTCACACCCACATACACCGTCTCTGTGTAAATATCCTTTAGGCGTCAATGCAACATTTATATTGATGTTGCAATTTTTACGCCATCACGTCTGAGAGAGATGTTACGCTGCGATATTCAGGGAACTTGGAATGAGAAATAGTCAAACTTTATGACAGTGTAGGTTAACTGATTTCAGTGCAAACTGAAAGCATAAGGATTTCACATTAAACTTAATGTCATGTACATTTTATTTATATAGCTCTTAATCACATTACACTCTCAAAGGGCTTTTGAAATGAAAACAAACGACACCCCTGTCACTTCATGGGGG
>JAODTR010067454.1:5000-16149 GCA_025399935.1 Amblyopsis rosae
GTTTTCTGAAACGCTGTGTTTTTTTTAAATGCCGCTGTGTTTTCCCGAAATGTCGCTGTGTTTTCCGAAATGTCATTGTGTTTTCCGAATTGTCGTTGTGTTCTGCACTTTAGGGACACCGTACTTTTCTGTGTTAAATACACATTTCGTTCAGCAAAGAAGGTGTCACAAGTTCATTCACAACCATTTACTTGCGAAAGCACTTTGTTGGCCTTAGTATGGACTTGTGGGAATTAATGATAGCCACTGCAAGTGTGATG
This sequence comes from Amblyopsis rosae, assembly GCA_025399935.1. Classification (NCBI taxonomy): domain Eukaryota; kingdom Metazoa; phylum Chordata; class Actinopteri; order Percopsiformes; family Amblyopsidae; genus Amblyopsis; species Amblyopsis rosae. The sequence goes on from JAODTR010067454.1 coordinate 5,261, forward strand.
TCCATGCCGACCAAGACACATAAGAGGGACTCGTGTTGGCAAGTCTTTTGGTTCTGCCGGCAGAGAGTCGTTGTGAAAAGCGACACTGAACAAGCATCTTGAAGCAGCTGGGGCTCGGGAACACCTGAGAGTCATTAGTAACAGGCAGTCTGAACGGTCTGAAACAAAGATGCTTGAATGGGAACAAACATGAAACACTGTAATCCATTTCAATGGAAGCAAAAATTTAACACTTCTGGTCTCTGTAAGTGGGCGTGTCACTAATGGTCTGGTGTAACCATTCAAAAACATTATGCGGAAGTGTTGTCCGTTGAACCGTCTGTGTTCAATTCCATTCTCTCTGATTACACCTACTGATAGTGACAAAGCTGTGCTCTGATCTAGGGACATTTGTTGTTTTATATATTTATGTTCCCTCCCTGTAACCTTGCGGGGGGGGAAAGGGGAAAAACATTACTAGGGGATAGTGCTCTGGTGTGCTGTGGTTGAGGGCTAGAAGGCCTCTCTGCATGTTGTTGTAGCAACTGTTTTCTCGTGAGACTTGCCGTTCTCTGAACATTCTCGATAAATTGGCTCAAATGTGTGCAAAGGCTTGACGCTGCAGATCCCATCGGCATCTACCCTGCATCTCGGCACCACAGTGCGATGAGAAGCCTTGCTAATAAATGCATATGCTGTGGGTGTGAACTACAGTACATCCTTAGTCATTAGATAAACAATAACACAAATACAGATTTTACCTATACCCATGCTCTTGCACTTGGCCAGGATTGTACAACTGGCTCATTTGTTCAATGGCTTTTATATCTCAATGCTGTTCATTCATGCATTTTGATTAATTATAATTTGTGGCCTTTGATCAGAGTGGCGTTCTGGAAGTGTATTTAGCAGTGGAATGTTTCAGACGGTACAGGAAAACTCTCCTGACAAGTGCTCGGAAAGCCTTGGACCAGCGAGGCAGCATATGAGAGGGGAAAAAAAATCAAGCAAATTAAAATGAAAGCAAAAGAGCGAGCCCATGGAACCAGAAGCCCCACAGATGGTTGTTGTAGCGACTGCTTTCTTCTTATGATGCAGCTGCTGGTTGCTTTTTCCCACACGCACTGTAATGGTCACACTTTATATTTCTACACACCGTTGAACATGTTGCGCATGCTGTATGCTGTTAATCGACTTGTAGTCACCTTATTATGTGTCTGGATGGAATTCCCCTTGTGGAATGTACTCTTCGCCGTTTTCTGTGTAGCAAACATTTTAAGTGTAACTGCACCCTTAAATTTGTTTTTTGAGCTGTAAACTAAGTAATAGGGTATTTTATTTTTGCATTTTATGGGCTGAAATCGGATCTACACGTCATATCCGTTAAAATCACCCCTGGATCTGGTTGTTTTTTTCCAACGGTACACTCCGTCCGCTCATACGTCATCATATAAAAACGTTAACGTAATTTGGGGGTCCCCCTCTCAGCCCCATCCCCTCCCCCCACTCACACTGACAGAATGATCGTGAATAAAGATCCTGAGCGGGCAGGGGCTGCTGATTGTTTATCAAAAATAAATGATTATATACGGTATTATACTCATAATCGCCATTATAAGAAACCGGATCTTATCTCCAGAATGTCAGATTATGTGCAGGGCCTTAAAGTGCGTCTATATGAAATTCTGCCACTAGATGTCATTCTGGAGCACCAGCTTTTCAGCAACATGCTTCATGGGCCACACACACATCACGCGTGGCCGGCCCGGCTATGTAAACACAGAACAGAGGAACTTGAATGACACACACATGTTGTTCTCCGCTCAGGACGCCATCAGTCTGCTATATATTTACACAGGATATCATGTAGAACACCTTTAAAGCTACTCCAACTGAAATCGTACAAAGTAATTTTCAAATGTGTTTTAATGGAAGTAGCTGACAAGGTGATTACCAAGCCCACAGGGGACGTTCACGTTGGAACAAAACCATAATTGGGAGTGGTGAGGGTTCCAGCAGACCGTGTGAGACTCACACACGTGATGCTCTTCAGCCCTGACTCGGCACACCGGTGTAAAAAGGCGAGCTCACAATGCCAACAGTCTTAATTTCCTCCATGCTTGTATTGTAACAAAAGTGTCTCACCGAGTCACTAAGGGAGGGAAAAGGTCAGCGTCTGTGTTTCGGAACGTAATTCTGCGACACCCATTATTATCAGCACAGACGGGACTGTGGTTCTGTTCCACTCGCTGTTCAAATCTAATCTCCACCTGCGTGAAAGACAAAGGTAATGAGAAAAAGTTAGGACATTGGGGGAAGACGGAGGGGGGATGGAAAGTTTTTGTAATTGCATCAAAAAGGTTATCGCACAGATCAAGGCTTCACGTCTCCTCAGAACATTAAACCAGAGTAAGGTGTATTCTCCTTGCTCGAATGTATTAAAAGCATACATCATAAAATCATAGGCCATGAGATGCTGCTGCCGTTTCCAGTTGATTTAGCTCCCCGACATGTATTGAGAGCATCACAAAAGAAACAACCTTTTCTAAAATATAAAACACCTTCTGAGCATCCTGTGAGCAGATGTCTATAGCAGATGAAGAACATTTGCCAGGGGCTTGTATAACTGCAAAAATGTTTCAAAACTAGATTAAAAATACATAAAAATAACATTCTCGAACCACACCACTGATCTACGCCATTAACTTAAGTTAATTGGCCGTTATTCAGTTCCCATACCTCATGTTATGGAACAATGTTGAATGTGAGCCAGTTATGTTTATGTACTTCTCAGGCGAATGGCCGGATCCACGCATATACACCTGTAAACACTGGTGTATACAATGTATATTATAAACTTTTTATATGCTACTTCACTATCTAGGTTATTAAAGATAAAGTCAGTCATTGTGATATCTGTGATGCCTCACGGTCTGGGTGAGTGAGCTGCTCGTTCTGTGTGCATGCTTAAAAGAATACCCGGTGTTTCTCCACAGCCCTGGCGCTCTGTGAAATGGGAACACAGACAAAGTGATGCAGACCACTGTCTGGTGGCAATTCCTTTCCAGTGTGGATGGCGGTGCTTCTGAGGGAACATCCTATGGCATTGAAGGGAGAGGTTCTTTTGTTCTGATAGAGTTAAAATATCAAACAATACCTTCAAAGGAACCCCAGAGGCTGCCACTAGTCATTGTTTACCAAAGAAAACTTAAAAAATGAATAAAACATGGTAACACACTCCCTGTTAGGGTTACGGGGCCCAGAGAACCCCAAACATAAAAGTCAGCGATTATGTAATTGTGTTCCGTGCCAGTCACAGTGCGTTAAGCACATTTGTTGTGTTTTCACCCCAAATGATGGGGTTTCAAATGTGGCAACTGCTGTCCTTGGCTGTGCCTTAATAATAATGAGAAGCCACGCAGTGACAGTGCTAGATGCTGTAGACTGTCGAGCGCCAATTACCAGCGCTTGAGTGAGACACCAAGGCCTTCCCTCGGAAAACTCCTTCCTTCCCTCGTCTCTGTTTGACACATCATTAATCAGCGTGCTTGATATTGAAAAGCCGGGCACAAACAGGCAAATGCCACGCGTAAGAGCTGTCAAATGCCAATTAATCGCAACGCGCTTCCCTCCGTCGGGAGATGAATGGCGGTCGTCGTTCTCTCTGCCTGCCGTCTGAAGAGAGTGTTATTGTTGTCCGCGGAATTAAAGGTTTGAAAATAAACCGACAAATGCCAGGAGCCGTTAGATGTTAATCATGGCTCCTGACAGCGTCGTGCGTGGTGCGCTATCAAAGTCCCTCCGTGAGCGATAGCATTATCACTGGCGCCGATTCAAAATATGAGACGTTCAGGGTGTTTGATGATACGGGGGACATGTTATTGACAACGTCGTTACATTTACTGAGCAGCATCCATTAGCTCGGGGTCACTGCTAGGCTAATCGTTGTTACCGTTGAATGACAACCAGACCGCAAGACAGGGTTGTGGAGCTCCCTAACAAAGGGTTTGACCTCTGGCATTGGACTACCTGCAGCACCCTGTAGGCAAGTGTTCAAGCCTACTGTGACGGCCCTGCCTTGTTTAACAGGCTGTGGTCCGTATTGGCTAAGGAGGTGTGTTGCAGCACACTGTCTCTGTGACCCTCATAGCACCACACATGCTGTTTGTTGTGTCTTAGTTTGGTTAGCGTGCAACACGCACCACATATATTTAGTACACACACCTACAGACATTCACACTAAGCTAATACACTTTTTTGTCAAATATCTCCTTGCATTCCGCTAGCTTACCTTTCTCTGTGCGTGCTTAAAAAACACTCCAGTACTTCTACTCTATACGGCCCTGGCTCTGTAAATTGGAACGTGGAACAAAGTGGCGAACACCGCTCACAACAAAAATGCCACTTGGCTTCGCAATGCATTTCAATGTGTGTGGAGGGAGTTTGTTTTGATTTGAGCTAGAAGTTCCTTTAACGATGATTCCATACCATGATACGTAAACATTTTCTTTTCTTTTTTGGCCTTGTTAAATTAACCCTAGCCTTGCGAGACCATCCTGATCTCGCAAGCTTCAGTTTAATTTCGACTTTCCAATCAGCGTCGTGTTGTGTTACGGGCATTTAGGTTTGCCGACAGTGAAAACGACCAGGTAGTTTATCCAATCAACTGCCAATATTTAGTAGTACCTGCCCTTTTCACACAGTTTCAGTGTACGGCTCCCCAGATGGAGTTGTGACAACAATTCATCTGGCATGTCAGGTTAAGTTAATCCTATTGTAACTGTAAAACGTCACATCCTGGACTAACTTTACATAGTCCTATCAGTCATAATAATAATCTTTCATGGGCACATCAGTAGAGATGAGCAATTTGGCACACACGAGTGCATGTTGATGGAAGCGCTGCAGGCTGCTGACTGCGTCAAGTGTGTTGATCCTCCATCGTTTCCCCATCACGTCAAGGGCCGGACTTAAAAGTCAACATGGCCGACGACGGGCGAGAAACAAACGGGGAGTCACACAGAGCAGATGTTCAGAGGGCCGCTGACTGATGTGGCAAGTGTGCGATTTGGACGCGAATCTGTTGTCGAGTGCCTGCCGTCGCCTCTGGCGCGCCCGCCCCGCTGAGTGCCCGACTGCCCGCCCCTCCTCGTCCGTCTGCACACGGGCGAGCGCCACGAGCCTCCAAATGTCAACTAGCTGTGATTCATCTCTCTGGTGTGATGTGATTTAACATGCCTCCAGCCGCTCCCCCCTGCTTTACACGCTTCCGCTTCCCCAGACATTTAGCACTTCCACGTTGCCCGTGCCAAGATGTGCGGCAGTGAATGGGGCCCCAGTTGGCCTGTCGACGCATGCAACCAGTACAACGCAGTAGCTATGGCGGTGTTCACTTGTTGTGAGGCTGCGGTTCTCCAGAAAACGATGGCAACTCTCTGAGACAAACCGAAAGCCATGGGGAGAGGTGGCCATCTTGCAGAATGTTCCATAAACCGGGTCCTGCTGGGAACGGGCCCTCGCTGGAGGCTGTGATCACTTACTGTGTCTGTAGTACAGCATGTTCAATTATTGACCGTGCCCTGCCCAGGCGCAGTAGAGAGAGATTTAGCTTCGTGGCTATAATGTGGCACAATGGGATTTTGTGCACGGTCCTTGGCGGACGGACGGACGGACAGACAAATCAATGATCTAGTGTCTGATCTCGCTCTCTCTTGCTCAATGTCTTCATCTTTGCTGGCCTAGCGCCAGTGTGTTTGTACAGACCCCAAGCTAAGGTTCCAGTCTCTGTTAAACCCTCTGTTGTGGCCTGACCTGTTGTGGGGAAAATATACATTACCTTGCTCTTGGTTTCCTTTCATCTTTCTTCCCCTGCGTCTGCAGTCTTCCGGCCCGTCTCGCTGTGCCTTATACTCTGTCCTTGCGTCTGCTAGGCAAACGCACAGAATGAATTATTGGAATGTAAGGCTAACAGAGTGCCGCGCGTTTTTTCCCCTCGGTGAGTCAGACTTAATAGAGTGGTTAGATAGCACTCTGCTTTCCTTTATTCCTTTTTTTTTATTAACCAAGAACAATTCTGTGTGTCTGCCTGTGCGTGTAATGCTTCTATCACAGGTGTGTGAGCACTGATGCTTTAGTCTCACAGAAGCACGTCCCCCAAATCCTCCACCATCAGTTCCCCAAATGTTAGTTTATAACCTCTTTAAATTCAGCCTTCAGACGTTTGCTTTTCCTCCTTCATATCCTCGAGCTCTCATTGCAACGGATGTATCCTGAAATATTGAGTTTTCCTATGCGATCCTCCTAATTTAGTCTGGGTTGATTCACGTCCCCATGGTTTATTTTCTGTCGTCATCAAACCACATTCATGAGGCTGATCTCGTCTGTCCGTCAAAGCCACTACAAACGAGACTGTTGCATGTGCTAATTGTATGCATCAAGGGAGACTGGTAGATTAACTGATCCAATCAAGGTTTATATATAACAAAGGAGCATTTGAATACTTTCCTATACTATTTGATTTAGGCATAATAATTATTGTTTATAGTTTCCCGATCAGACTGAACACATCTGGAAACATTGTAGTTCGAACTTAGGTGGTTGAAACCAACACAGTAGTTCAAACCACTGTCGCACTAATAAAGTACAACACTTTTGGGAAACAGTCGTACTATAGATGTACCAAGTTCAATGCTAGCCTTATCGTTGTAAAGGAAACTCACCCCTGGTCAAGGTTTACACAGTAGATGACAAAGGTGGATGTGAACACAAACCTAAGGCCACCTTGATATCTACAGCTCTTGCCTTGTTGTAAGATTCATCTTCATGACATGTCATGCCATAACATCTTGTAAAGTCATAATAACTTGTACAGTCATAACATTGGCACACATTATCAAAACACAACCAAACAGATTTATTTGGGAATCCTCCCAAACGAGATCTAACAAGATGGAGAACTTTCCCAGATGGTGTGATGTTGGACAAGCCTGACACTGACAAATATTTTGTGTGCCTCCGCACATTTAAGGTGAATATTAATACTACTATTTATAATAATAATAATAACAATAATAATAATAATCTATAATGTGTATAATAATGTATAGCACTTTTCATACAGAATTGCAGCTCAAATTGCTCTCCTGAAAGGGAATACATGCACAATCATGATTCCAATAAACAAATACAGAAATGCAGAAAAACAACATTAATACAAATAATTAAAAGATTTAGGTAAAATATAAATAATATTTTTTCAAAAATAAAAAATTACAGATACATAAGGCCCTTCCCTTATCCATTTTGTTTCTATGTCAGAATGTCAGCACCATGCGTATACAGTAGAAACATGCTAATCATGCGTATGGAAACATGCTAATGCCAAGTACCAGATATTTATTCCACTAGCAGTTATTAGTCATCAATACATGAATTTTATGGATGTTATATCCCCTTGTACCCACTAACCTCAGTCTAGGAAGTGCTGTATAGCCTCAGCCTTTATTTTTTAGCAACATGGGGTATAAGACTGGTTAAAAGAACATAATAAGAATACATAATGATACTGAAATGACATAACAAATAAAATATAATAAGAAATAAAATAACATCATATTAAGATAGACAACAGTCACGTTGCACGCGCACAATTTGCTGTAGAAGTTTAGCAGTGCAGAGCAGTGCAGTTACAAGCTAGCTAGAAGCTAATTTGCATAGGTGAGTTTTTTAGTTTGAGTTTCATTTGAAGATTTTTACTGAGCCGGATTCCCTGATAGCTATAGGTAGTGAGTTCCATGGGGGCATAGTTAATAAAGGCCACATTGCAGATTTTCTTATTGCTCTTACTAGAAACTTTCAATAAACCACTGTCAGATGACCTTAGTGTTCTGGAGGGTATGTAGTTGACCATTGCTTGAGCGAGGGCCTTATATGTAAGAAATAGGATCTTAAAATCATTTATGCATGCTACTGGTAGCGAGTGCAGGTCAGCCAGTACTGGAGTAAAATGTTCTCTCCTCTAAGTTCTTGTTAAAGCCTAGCTGCAGAGCTTTGAATGAGCTGTAGTCTCTCAGTGGATTATTTTGGGAGGCCGGTGAACAGTCAATAACAGTAGTCGAGTCGGCTAGATACAAAAGCATGGATACGTTTTTCTGCATCAGTTTGATTTAAAAATGATTGAACTTCTGCTGTATTTCTAAGATGAAAGAGTGATATTTTCACTACCTTGTTGACGTGGGACCTTAAGCTTAGCTCTGAGTCCAACACAACCCCAAGACTGGTAACCTCAGGTTTTTGGTGAAGGCAGCATTTGTAAGCTAATACACTTTTTTTGTCAAATTCAGGAAATATCTCTTCATGGTTTGCTAGCTGTGTGCAATGAAACATTAATCAATTTGTTTGTAATCCGGTGCCCTGGTATTTTAGCCTTGGCAAGGTGTTTCCAATTTGGGGGCGCTCCTTCTGGGGAAGCACCCTATGGGACTGAAGGGAGAGGTGTTTTTGTTTTGATGAAGTTCAAATATCAATAATGTTTCTCCAGGTTAGCTGTCTCTTTAAGCGATGACTATGGAGTGAGTCTGGGGCGTACTGTAATGAAGGCTTGGCTCTGCATGCTTTCGTCTATGCTGTTCGATTGTCAAAACTGGCGTGCAAATAATGGAAAACACTTTAGCAGCACCCCTTTACTGTACTGCTCATCCCGTGTTTCACAGCAGATTATCGGGCTAATGGAGAGCGCTAACACAACTCAACCGACTCCACACTGTGGGGCTTGTAACATATTGTATTAATCAATCCCTCAGACACCGAGAGGCTTTAACCCACCCACAAAAACAGGGATTGTTGATGGTTAGCTAGCACTTATCCCATTTTTCTGTTGTTGGTTTGCTAGTATCGCTAGGTTGTGTTTTAGCGGCGTGGTGTTGCCCCACGGGGCACATAGTAGGGCTTTGTTGTGCTACAGGAGTCGGGCATCGGTGCCTAAGTGGGTTATCTTGGGTTGTTACGCAGACTGGAAAAACAAGCTAATTCCAAATCAGGGCTTGCACAAACATTTCACTGAAATGGTCGCATGAGAGAGCTGACGAAGGCAATATAGAGCTGGTGGTCTTCCATTAACTCAGGATTATATTCTATTTTGTGCTCTCTCTCTCTTTCTCTGTTTTTCTCTCTCTCTCAAATAGTCTGGGTTCTTTGTTTTCAACTTCCTCATCATGTTTTCTGCATATCTGCTTTGTTGCCTTGTCTCTCCTGAATACAAGGATTACACATTCATTAACATTTATTGAGTTCACCAAATTGAATTTAGTAACTGCAATGTTTTGGCCATTGATTTCCCTAACATCAGAACAAAGGTTTTACTGGAACATTCTTTATATTATGCCACACAGGTTGGAATTGACTTAGACTGTTAAAAAGCCCTTGTTATTAAATTCACCTAACAATGGACAATAGGAAATACAGTTAGTAACATCTGGAGTGATTTGGCTTGGTGCCTCTCTGCAATGTGGGTGGATTGCATACTTATTTATTATGAGATATCATATTGCACATCACTTCTGCTGAAATCTGCTTGTTTCACGGAAACTGGGGTTTCACACACAGTGGGAGTGTGCTAAATCTGCTTGGAAATGAAGGTGTTCCTTTAAATAGCAAAGGGAATTTCCAAATAAAAATGCATTATTTCATAAGAAATTCATATATATATATATATATATAATTTTTTTTTTGTTACAGTAAGAAGTTTGTGAGTGGTACATTTACTAACACACTGTAGTTTTATTCAGGGATGCACACACTGCCTTCTACCTGTGTATACTATATGCCCCCTTATCATGCCATCTACATGAAAGTGAGGAGAAGTTTCTCAGAAGCGCACACAGAATTACCTAACCCAAGCTCCGGTGGCAACGAGCCAGGCTAACTCTAATCTTTGCCCTGGACTTTTTAGCAGCCAGGCCCCTGTTCCGAGGATATGCCTCTGCAACACTATAGCGCAGACGTAGTCAGCATATATACTGCAAGCAGGCTACTCGGCATGCAGCGCATGCCTTTCAGAGACCGTAGCTAGCTTTTCTTTAGTGCCAGCCAAGGCTTGCCTGGCAGCAAAGCCCTGTTTTCTCTCAACAGTTCTGAGCTGTGCCCAAATGGCGCTGTGAAAAGTTCCCGGCAGCTTCCACTGAATTTCAAAGGAATCCGACACATATTACCAGAGTTGCTGTTGTGTTCCTTTAGGGCTTGTCTCCCAGCGATGCCTCATGGTGGATGAGACTTCCTATAATGAGGGGGCTTTAGCGGGAAGGGGTTATAGAGGCAATGCCTTATCGTATGCCTAGTGCACCTCATCTAGTGCTTATGAAACTCTTTTCTCTGTTCTCCAATCTATGTGAACTTACTGTGCCCCTAATTCCATCTCTTCCTCCACGCACCATTTTAGTTTTTGCGATTTTCCATTTCTTCTTAGACCGAACAACATATTGATTCAATGTAACGTCTAGTGGTTCAACACGGTATTGGTTCTGTAGTTCTGTGGCTGAGTTCTTCATCTGTCTCTTTGTAGCCGTCCGGTCCCAGAGAGTACGGGTGCAGGCAGAAATCGAGGCCTACCCCACAGAATCCGTAGATCTGCGCTGCCAGTTCATCGAAGGAGGACGCACCACCAGACTCACACAGGTACGTAGCAATGGTGTAACATACTCCATAGTATTAGTACTCCATTAGCGCCCGCTCCCACAACATGTTTCACTCCCGCCTGCACCCGCAGCGTTTAAATCCACTCCCGCCCGCACCCACATGCAGTAAAGCACTAAATATAATTAAAAAGTACTGCTTGGTTTTTGCCTCTCCGGGAACCATCACCTTATCGTGGTGGAGAGGTTTGGGTGCCCCCATGAACCTGAGGGCTGTGTTGT
>JAODTR010067465.1:0-16149 GCA_025399935.1 Amblyopsis rosae
AGCTGCTACACCAGCTGCTACACCATTTCCTACAGCAGCTCCTACATTAGCTGCTACACCAGCTGCTACACCAGCTGCTACATTAGCTGCTACACCAGCTGCTACATTATCTCCTACACCAGCTCCTACACCAGCTGCTACACCAGCTGCTACATTAGCTCCTACATTATCTCTTACACCAGCTGATACATTAGCTCCTACACCATCTGCTACACCAGCTGCTACATTAGCTCCTACACCAACTGCTACACCAGCTGCTACATTAGCTGCTACACCAGCTGCTACACCAGATGCTACATTAGCTCCTACACCATCTGCTACACCAGCTGCTACGTTAGCTGCTACACCAGCTGCTGCATTAGCTCCTACATCAGCTGCTACAATAGCTCCTACATTACCTCCTACACCATCTGCTACACCAGCTGCTACATTAGCTGCTACACCAGCTGCTACATTAGCTCCTACATTAGCTGCTACATTATCTCCTACACCAGCTGGTACATTAGCTCCTACACCAGCTGCTACATTAGCTGCTACACCAGCTCCTACACCAGCTGCTACACCAGCTGCTACCTTAGCTTCTACACAAGCTGCTACACCAGCTGCCACATTAGCTGCTACACCAGCTGCTACATTAGCTCCTACACCAGCTGCTACATTATCTGCTACACCAGCTGCTACATTAGCTCCTATATTAGCTCCTACACCAGCTGCTACATTAGCTCCTACACCAGCTCCTATAGCATCCACAGGATGTGACACCAGAGAGCCACAGCTGCTACCAGCTGCTACATTAGCTCCTTTAATAGCTCCTTCATCAGCTTCTTCAATAGCTCTTTCACCAGCTCCTTTAATAGCTCCTTCACCAGCTCCTTCAATAGCTTCTTCACCAGCTCCTTTAATAGCTCCTTCACTAGCTCCTTCAATACCTCCTTCACCAGCTGCTACACCAGCTCCTATAGCATCCACAGGATGTGACACAAGAGAGCCACAGGATGTGACACCAGTTCATACCTTGGAGCGATCTTCTTTGATGACTTCCACGCACAGGGCCTCAGAAACGACATCACCACAGATCATACCATCTTTCATCAATACACGTGGGCATGTTAACACTGATGGATCAATAACAGAGGTAACAACCAAACATTTATTTGGTTGAAATAATATTTGAATATCATGAAATTCTTTGATATTCTTTCATTGTTCATTGTAAGTATTGTAGATAACATTATATTATATTTAGTTAAAGCATTTCTGCAGGATAAAATGCACACATAGCCCTCCCACACGTGTGTTGATTGGCTGGCACTATTCTCTACTCCGCCCCCTACTGCAACATGCGTGGGGGAAATAGAGTGCTACAAATGAAGGCCTGAATCCTGACCTCAGAATGCTCTCCTTCCCAGCTTCCAGGTGGGACACATGGGCTACTGATTGTGCCACGTTGCAGAGGCTTGAGACACCGCACCCCTGCACTGTTACCACTCTGCCTGGACATACTGGGATCTGCTGTCCAGAACGTTGCCAATACGATTGCCTCTATCGGCGAGAACATCCAACATGGACTCGGCAGTTTTAAGTCTCAGGTGGACACCAAAGTAAAGGAAATCAAAGATTTCTTCACGTCAAAGGATCATAAGAAGGCTCGCGTTGACATTTTAAATAGTAATGATCACTTCTACTATTTCAACGGAAGGCTGAAAAAAGTTCAGAATAACTTTGATCCTAAGGAGAAAGATATTTTGAAGTCTCTGATCCACCAATATATCCTCAAGAATGTAAAAAATAATATCAGTGAATCTGTCAGCATTACCTCAAGGAGAAAAAGGGATGCCTATAAACCCAAATTATTAAGTACTATAAGAGCAATTTTGCTTGATACTCCCAAACATCACACAGGTAAATCTATTGAGGCAATTGTAAATAGTCCAAAATTACCATCATGTATAAAAGCAATGCCCATAACTTCAAACAACTCAATAGTGACATTGACACGTAATTCATCTTCTCCATACAGCTCAAATCCTGAATTGCATACATTAAAAACTATAATCTGCCGAGGTCTCATTCATCGGAATAGCTCTATTTCATACTGTTTATGGAGAACAACATTCAGACAGTAGACACTATTGCTGTTTTTAGAAAAGGCATCGTGAGACCATCCTGATCTTGAGTATCAGTCTGGAACCCTTCAATGCAAAAGCTTTTGCATCTGTTTAGAAAATAATCAAGCGAATCAGCAACTAGCTGAAGCTTTACCAAGATGACGACATCATTCTACTGACCCTCTGGCTGATAAAAAAAAAATAGTGATTGGGTGAGATAAAGGTAGCTAGTCCAATTGCATGTAAGGAAATTTGATTGAAATGCATTAGCACCGCCTTTATGAAAAACACTTTTACATTGAAGGTTTCCAGACTGATACTCTGTGAAAAGGTCAGGTTGGTCTTATGAGGCTGTACTTTATTAGACCTTCACCTTGCTCTAATAAAGTACATGCGGCTTTAATGTTAATAAAGTTTAACAATAATATGTCTGTTTAAGGAAGATGGATGTCATATTTGAGCAATCCCTGTTAACAATAAATAGATTAAATTAATTAATTAAAAATATATTTGGCAAAGGACCTGCTTCCTTCCATATACCATTGCAAAATGGTAAAATGAAATAAATGATGATGCTGAAGTCTACATTATAATATAATTAATATTAGGGTGTTTAAGTTTAGTTTATCTATCGTGCCTTTGCTTGCATCCTCTGCTATGGAGTAAAGGAATACACCAGTTATTTCTCTTTCATCATATTCTGATTATGAAAATGTCTGACACAACAATAACCCACAAATATTTAACTTGTACTATCATCGAATGGCTAAGCAAGTATAACGTGGTTAAACCATTTACATTGCAAATGTAGAGAGAGTATGTGTATGCATGTGTTTACCTCTCTGGGGCTCCACTACATCTAATGTGATCTTATTATGGGCACCGTGTGCTACTTCTGAGAGGAAGATGGTGTTTCTCTGCTGGGAGATGCAGGAGGTGCTTTTATGTATTTTACCAGATTGCAGTAAAGTGGCCTAGCCCCTATAAGTCCTTCTGTCATCTTTATTTGTACATACTGTAAGAAAGCATATATTATCTAATAGCTTTAAAAGTATGTTAAGTATGTAGAGAAATACTTTGAAACAACACTAAGAAACTGCTTTTAACAATGTTGTTACAACCCTTTCATCTACTTTCATTATGAAATGGCCACAGCATAACACATCGTTTACACCCCTGCTGTAACACTATTATCACATATATCCTTTTTATACCACCAATGATTTGTGTTTACAATGCAGTATGAATAGAATGTAATTATCCAACCATGTCTGTAATGTTTTTATTGACCTGTAATGAATAGCCTAATTTGTATAAGAGATAGAACACAAAATGTCATGCTTGACAGATGAAATTAGCTAATCTCCCGGAGCTTGACTAGAAACAAACCTGTAAAAGATGCTTTGTTTCCTAAGAAGGTGTTTGGCTAATTAATTCCTATAAGGCCTATACAAGAACAGCATTAACATACTATACTGTATAAGCATATTGCAAATACAATACAACTAAACTGACATTATGTGCAGACTTGCGTTAAAATAATTTAAAACATTCTCCTGTGACTTTCGGAGAACTGAAGTTTAGGAGGGTTTAAGTTAAACCCCTATTTGCTGCACCCATGTATTGAAGTAATTTCCCTTCCCCGGCGGGAGAGCTCTAGCAGTGCGTGGTTGACGTAAATCTTTTTTTTTATACATTTTTGTAACATTCTGGTTTGGTCTTATCCTTGATACAGGGATCGATCTTAAGTGCATTAATTTTGCATGCACGCTTCTCAGTATAAAAAAAGTAGGTTCTACCTTGGAAGTTGGCAGACAGAGCCAACCCCAAGTTTCTGCAGAGAATTACTGCAGCAGAGCTGAGAGAAGTGAGATGAATTCCTGTTGAACTTGTTAAAAGAAACCCGGGTTTTCTTCTCTTTTGGATTGCTACAACAGGGTGTCCATTTAGAGAAATACCACGTGGTTTGGCTTATACACCTATGATTGTGTCATTTTTGGGTATTGAGAGAAATTTACAAAATAAGTTCATGCTTAAAAAAAAAGCTTTTATAAAGTACTACTTTTCAACAAGTGCATTTTGCATGTTACCTTGTTTTTGAAACGCACAAATAATTATGGTTATGCTTGATGTTCTCGTAACATACTACACATTACATTAAATGAGGAATGTGCACAATAATAATGTAATATATGTACAAAACATTTAATTCAAATTCATCTAAACATACATTTGATGCATTGGCATACAAAATCCATGAAGAGCCAAGAACAACTATAGGGAAAATGGCTTAAATAAACACAATGGCATTCATCTACTTAACGACAAATTCAACAAGTGGGGACGTGCTTTGAAATGAGTTCAAGTAAAACATAGAAATAAACACACACACACACACACGCATACAGCTAATGCTATGCTTTCGATCACTTCATACTGAAAAGGTGAACAGTTTAAAAACTTGTTAGGTTACACACAAAAACAGGAGAAAAAAAAACAAATAAGTAACACAGTCCCTAGAAACTGAAGCATATAGTAATTCCAGCCATTTTCAACTTTTACATATTTTCAGGTTTCCAATAACGCTAAAGTAACCAGGCCAGCATCACATCAACTGCTTTGTTAAAGTGGCACCTCAAATCTCTAGTTGAGATGGATGAACAGCTATACTGTATTTTAGCCACATGTCCTACCAGGACATTAAAGTTTCTGGGGTGGCTAGAACTCAGTCTAAGTATATTCAAATTAATATAAAAAAGATATGATTTTAAGAGTGCATTTGCTGAAAAGTATATTAGACATCCGCAACTAATAAATCATAAATACCACTTTAACAAAACAGCTGATGAGGTTTTGATGATAGCAGTGATAAGATCGTTGAGCCAAATACAAAAAAAAGGAGCTCTGTTCGACAGCCAGATTCCCTCTGATACAGGCTGTTTTCTCATTGTCTCTCAATAGATGGCAGTGCCTGCACTGTAGCCTTACTCTTTGGCTATAAAATATAACCCTTTACTGTACACTTAAAAGTTGTCACTTTAATGAAGGACAAACTGTAATACCTCTACAATAAGATTACGTCCAGCCATTGGCTGGTATGTCTGTTGTATACATTAACCCCATAGCTCACTATATTTGTTTGTTAATAGAACTGCATATACACACAGAGTATTTCTTGTGAGGCATGGATACTCTCTGGAAACATACTCAGAAATAAATTTGAGCTTTCTATCAAAGCTTTCCTTCATCTTATTCTGAGCCTAATCGAGAGAGAATATTGCGTACCTGCATTCATTAATGTTGTTTGAATCTGGTTAGTTGGTTAAATAGAAAGATTACTTAGCAGTCCTCCTTTTACAAAGATTGCCACCACTGCTATGTCAGTTGAGACATGCTGAGTAGCATTGCAAAATAGTAACACTGTGAACATTGTGTTCACAGCTGATGCTAATGGTTGTTATTTGTACAAAATGGCACATGTAACATTACACACTGATAGAATGTGGACTGAATTTGTGTGCTGAACATTGTGCAGGAATAGGGCTAAACAAAACAAAAGTTTCAGAGACACAGAAACCCGACCTCAGTCAATTTTCCTACATCTAAACGCATTAATCTGTGCCATTTAGTTTTGCAGGGTTGTATATGTAATGGTATAAATAATAACCAATTATTATTCGTTACAATAAATATGAATAAATAAAAATGTCGGAATCTTCAATTCTGTGTTACAAGGAAATGCCATAGAACTTTACACAAACGTATTGGCTCCAATAGAGCAACTGAACCTCCATTATAATGTGTAATATGAATAGTAACACTGAACATAAGACTAAAAATGGCAAAATGATTTAATTCCTTCACATTATTGTATTGAAAAAAGTAACCATTGTTTTGGCTTTGTTTTGCATAATGTATGGCACTAATTTAATTAATGATGAAATATTTTCAATGATTTTCAATAAAAAAAGTTGCAGACGCTTCTTTTTACGTCTGCATAAACCCTTGACATTATAAATGGTCCACTTTTATGTTCACATGACAGTATTGTACTCAGATTACAGCCCATACAATACTAAAGGAAAACCTACCTACGAGTATAGCATCACTAACTGTCTAAATCCTACATGTGCCAGAGGTCAGTGCATTGGGAAGGCACATATCTGTGGCATAGTGAATGCCACTTCTGCAAACCAGTGTATAGCCTCGTCTCATAGTAGTGTATTAGCATACCGCATGCTTTTAGCTCAGAACGCTGGCGAGAGTACCAGGTGAGCTACACACAAATCAAAGACTTTAAGAGCTTATGTGGCCAGATAAAAACATAGCCATTTTAAGTTGACCCCTACATGTTATTTTAAAGTTATTTTGAAAAGATTAGACCATTTAGGGCCTTTTTAACACAACATTGTTAACTTAGACCGGAAATACTTTAATTCATGTGTTCTATTCCTTTACCTGATCATTTTTGGAGTTGGTCAACATCCTAAGAACAGTGATCTTTACATCCCACAGCCCCCCCCCCCCCAGTGGGCTGTTATTTTTGTTCATTTCAAACCTACTGGCTTTCAAACACGCCAATGACTCAACCATTTGTTGACAATGTCAACAAACAGTGTCTATGTGCTTTGTGTGTGTGTTTTATCCCCCCTCGACGTCATTCTTAAAACACGCAATAAGTTCTCTACAGCGTTTACTGTTGCCGGCACCGATCAGGGCGTGTCTGCACGCTTGTAGTAACCCTTCCGGAGTGCCGCGTATGCAATGCTCTCTGCCGAGCGTCGCTGGTCCAAGCTCAGCAAGGCTTGCAGTAGTGTGTTGATGTCAGCCTTCAGGCCTTCCCTCTGCATCCAGTTCTTTAGCAAGTCATACACCTTGTCGCTGGGGGAGCTCTCCGCAATCCTGATGCTGTTGTCGGTCACGCCGATCAGCCTGAAGAACTTGTTGTGGATCCGCACATCCAGGTACTCGTCGAACAAATCAAAGCTTTTCCTCAGGGAGCTCTCTGATCCTTAAGTGAAGAGAGACAAATATCAAAACGGTCAATAAACATATTTCTTAAATGTGCTCTATATGATATTTTAAACATGAATATAGCGGAAACACCATTACTTATGTAAAGGTATAGTGGTGTGCCACTATACCTTTCATATAGCATAAACATGTGTTTTGAATGTGGTCGGATGAGTCACAATGTCTGTGCATTGCGAACACCGCTGAAGATGTCTTACCTAACAGAGGCAGTAGTCGGATCAGGCAGGCATCCTCCTATATGGAAGCACAGACAACATGGTATTGTGAATAGTACAATAAACACTTATGTTCAGTGCAGCCGTGCGTTTTATATCAATTACACTGAAAAACGTGCTAAAACTGTATAACAGATATAGATAATGTTCAAAATCATTCCATTATGTTGACTTGCACTTTTAAACATATGTCACTAGGGGGAGCACTAGCATAAATCCTTCACCACTGGAGACAAAACAGATGAGGTCTTTATATTGCTAATGTGAGAGGCAACGTTAGCAATGCTTACAGTGGTGTTGCATCATGCGGCATACTGTACTGTGTGATAAGCCAGGTACAGGCTGTAAATGTACAGCTTTACTACAACACCTAGACAAGACTGACATTCTCTAGTCCCCTCCATAACGGTGTGTTTACCATGGCTGAAGCCGACAGTCTGTGAGCCACAGGGCTCTCGTGGGGCGTGCTGCTGGGAGATGTGGCCGTCGGCAGGGCAGACAGACTGGTCTGGGAGGAGCTGGTGGTGTTGGGGAGACTGTCACCGAGTCCGCGGTCCTCGTCCTCCACGGGGGCAGGGGACACCTTGCTCATCCCGGCCTGGGTCTCCTGCAGGAGCGGCCGGAACTCTGCTGGCTGGGTCTCCACCCCTTCCAGACCGGCGTTTTGGTTGTTCTGTTTCTCCTCCGCCGTCGGGCCGCTCTCGTCCTGACATGAGAATAAAAATAATATTATGTTGACGTGATCTGCTGGGCGTCCAATGAAAGTGGAAGTAATGCCATTAACTCACAATAGGAATCTTCACGGAATCGCCGTGGCTCTTGGAACCTGTGGTAGAAACACACAGGCTTAGGAACGCACCGTGTGACAGAAAGCAACACATTGAGTCAACATGCAGGGTCTACTCACATAGACTTTGACATGGACGCCGTCTCCTTACACACCACAGAGCCAAGACGACAATGAGTCCTAGAAATAGCATACAGCCCACAGCGACACCTGAAAATAAACAAACATGTATGTGATAAAAGACATAATAAAGATGCTAGAACTTATCTAAATGGCACAGTAATTAAATCTCCCATTTGGTCGCTCCATTTAGATGTCCAAATGTGTTGTTCAGATTTCACCTACATTGGGATCTCAGAAATAGATTTAGTCTATGACGATGGCTGGACTCTTGAGTAACAGGTTTTCAGATTCATCGGCCTAGTTGTCTATATTCACTTTTTGCAACCTGATCATAGGAAAATGTAATCTGATTACAGTAGTGTAACTTATAGTATGTGTTCCTTTACTTGTCAAACACAAGACAACAGTAGCCAATGCAGGCTAAGGGGACACAAAACATTGTTAAAACGAAGGCTTCCCTCGCTCAATAAACCCCTAGTTAACAACAGACTGTGCACAGAAAGGCATCGGTTACCTATGGCCACGGCAGAGCTGTCCGGAGGTGTGGGGGAAGCAGAGGGGATGCTGTGGGTGGGGGACGGGCCCTGCTTCATACACACAGTGTTGGAGATAGGTGTGCAGTTCTTCACTGGCACCTCCCCTGCTTTACACCTGAAACACAAACACAGTACATTTGATTAACATCATATTATTTAATAACATGAGGCACTAGCAATCGCCTCCCATGACAAAATGCATTAAACATGATAGAAATGTCAAAGTAGAACATGGGTCTCCAACATTTATGTAAAGCCATTACTTCACATGACAATTCCATTATAACCTTTATCAGACATGGTCATATCCAAACAGCAAGGTAAAACGATATCACATAATACACTGCTGGATTTAGTCACATTGGGTGGACAACCTGCAGTACAGTAAATGACAACTAGGGGGCTCATTTGACAACCTCAGGCGTATTGTAGCGTCAGGAGCAGTGTGGAAGATGGCACTCACTTGGCACAGCGCTTGCAGACCTCGCAGGCCTGATCTGGCACGCAGAACGTGCCCTGCTTGCACTGACACCTGGTGTCGGTGGTGGGCGTGCACGGCACGGTTTGAATCTCATCTGGGGAAGAGAAAACAGGGTTAGACCACACGGCTGTCATGTCATGTCATTTCACTTGGCATTTACTGAAAAGGCTTTTATCCGCCAGTCTTGGATGTAAACAGAGAAAGTACACATAACCTCAGTAAAATACCTATTTTGATAACAAAGTAGTATGAGAAATTCACTTGTTATTCATGCAGTCCATTTGCCTTGTATCCGCAGAGCACAGGATTTATGAGAGTCTGGTCTATCAATGGACAATGACAAACAACTGGTAGTTGTTTAAAAACAATACATCTGTAATTGCAGATATGTTTATTCGAGGAGATTTCAGAAACTGCATGGGAAACTAAGAAACAGGAGCCGTACATGAAATTTGCCTTTCTAATCGGAGTAAGCCATCAATTGGTCATTAGTCTCTCGTTGAGCAGTACGACGTGTGTATCCTGCGCAGTAGGCACATTTATGTTTGGAGTGGTGCAATGGTCAAGCCTAAAAAGAGCCATTGTAGGTCAATACATAGTTATTTGTTTCTTTACATATATTATGCTCTTCATTTGTTGTGCTCCGACGTTGCTTCTCAAAAGCTTATTTATAAACGGCTTTTAATGCTGTTCAACATGCCCTGTGTCAATTGAAGTTGTGCAGATAAAACTAATGGTGTTCTCTAAATTGTACTACTTACAAGGGAAATAAGATTGAGGTAGTTACTTCATTTAAATATCTTGATGACTTATCTTTCAAATCCCATATATTGCAGTTCAATATGAGTTAGGATTCTATTTAAAGCAAGAATGCTTATATCAGCAGCTTTCATGTCCATACTGGACCATGGTGATATTCTTTATATGAATGCCCTTGCTCAGTGTTTGAGATCAATTGGCACCCTTTACCATGGAGCATTGACATGTATTTTAAATTGTAAATCACTTACACAACATTGCACTTTATACTCTGGAGTTGGATGGCCTTCCCTAGCCACCCGTAGACTGAGTCACTGGTATGCCTTTATTTATAAAGCCATACTGGGTTTGCTACTTAGTTATTTAAGGTATTGTATTCTCTGAAGATGTGATGGGTACTCTGTCCATTTTATTTAGCTGACCGTTAAAAATGTAATAACAAATTTAGGAAAAATAGCTTTCTTCAGCCCCATCAGCTTGGAACACCTTACAACAGTGTTTTAAATTGAAAGAACTTGTCCCTCTTCGTATTTTTTAAATCATTGACATTGACGCTGATTCATTGACCTGTCGCTGTTTCTAAGTTAGTTGTGTTAATTGTTGCTAAAAGTAGTTAAAAGTTACCTGCATTATATGTATTGTGCAATTGTTTTTGTATATGACTTGCTGCTGCCTATCTTGGACAGGAGCTCTTGAAAGAGATTCTCATCTCAATGTGCCTTCTTGGTTAAATAAAGGTTTAACAATCAAATGTATTTCCAGAATGTCCATTTCATTCCAATTATGATGTATCATTTATTAATTTGATTCCAATCATCATCATCAAGCAATGTCCAGTAGGCTACATGGGACCTAGAGGTATAAGGTTCCACATCTTGTGCAGAGCCATTTTTTGATGTCACAACATCAGTACAAGAAACAGCAACAGGTCAGGTGGATACAAATGCAATGAGAATATTTACAACATTGAATTGATCAATACAGCTCACTGATACATTTGGCGACGTTGATAAGCCCACCAGTAACAAATAACAAAAGTGTTTCCTTCATGGAGTGAGATTCATATTAAGGACTGCTTTGTATATGTCACTGCAGGGTTTACCATTTTGCATACAACAATGATCAGATGTCTAGTTTATGATGTCCATGTGTTTGTTGATTTTAATAGTCACAAGTCAAGTCACAAAAATGGCTTACAAGTCAATAATTATTCATATTGTGCATATGTCAAAATGTATTTCAGGTATGTTACACACCGCTACAAACATTATCTCCACTAATGTGTTAAGGAAGCACACCCGTGGGCTATTTTGACATTGAATAAGTTGTGTTATATGGATATGTATATTGTCCAGTGCACACCATTTAACATTCAAAGCAACAGTTAGCTCAACTGTCAAGGGCTACTCTCCCTTTCATTATGATATTAGGCTTTGTCCTTATTGGAGGCAATGCAACAGATGTGTCTGATACGAGCACAGTTTTAAATAGAAGTACGGCTAGAAGAGGCCTATGTTAAACATAAAAAGAACTACTCAATGCAGGGTAGTAACAAAGTCACTACTTGGCTATGTAGCATATTTATTTACATATTTGTTTACTGGCTGTCCAGTGAGAGCCGTGCACTTTATTCTGTCAACACTAGCGTTATAGATCTAGGGTTTGTCAATACACAATTTAGTGTTTTAAATGTCAAAATCCAAGTGTGACGGTACCTACATTGAAAATCACTGTCCTCGGTTCATGATCTGTTCATTTATTACACGCTCATAAAAGTTAGTAGTCTTAACAAAACCACATGAGGCCCATTCTTAACCTCTTTGAATAAGCACAAAATACATCCTGTGTAATAGAAGTCTCCATTCTGGAGCTCGGGCCTTTCAGCGCACATAAATGCACCCAGTGTAAGACAATGATTCAGGGCCACGCCCAGCCCAGCCAGGTACAGACAGACACACGCAAATCTCCAGAGACAAGTAACACACACGCATTCAGCGCACGAAACAAAACAACAAAAGACACACCCTGCTACTCCATGTAACAGTGTAAGTTGAGAATTTGTATGAGGCGGGGACTGAGACAAAAAGATATTATCTTCTTCACTGAACAATATCTCAGGTAACCAAGTGATAACAGTGTTATTGAGGCACATTGAAGATGGCAATGGATGAGATTTAAAAACTCTGTAGAGCAAAATGCTAAGGTGTCGTTTTCGCGTACATGAAGTCTGTTGTCTTCCATTGTCACAAATAAGACAAAACAAAAGGCGTGTAGCATCAAAGGCATGAGGCCAGGTCAGCAGTGGTTTTTAAACTGTGGGTGGGGCCACGTGATGGACAGGGCCCCACCCCGCCTATAGTTTGCTTTTTGTTGTCGTTTTAAAAATGGAGGTGGTAGGTGTTGGTGGAGATAAGATCACATCTTAACTTAAATCGCAGCATTTTAAATGCTGTGATTAATTCAACATTCAAGAAACTTTACACAAAAAAAAGCCATGGCTGTTTGGTGCAGTCGACCGTCGTCGTTAGCCATGCATGCTAGCTGTGTGTCACAAAGCGGTACAAGCAGGAAGGCGGGCTCACCTGTGCGACAGTGGGTGCAGGGGAGACATCGGGTCATGCCGTTGGAGTGCTCTGTGAAGGTCTGGCCGTGTTCACAGGGAACACATGTCCCCTGCTCCAGGTCTTTCTCACACACAGACTGCACATAGGTACCTGGCGCGATGGAACAATGTACAGGATGCTTATTCATTAATACAGACTGCTGTGCTACACTACATCGTTTTGTTTACTAGTTTTCACACTCTGGTGTTCTAGGTCAATGGGTAGAGCAGGGTGTCATGTGAAGGAAAGGTCGCTAGTTTGAGCCCTGTCAAAGTGTCCCTGAGCAAGAAACTTTGCTCCCAGTGGTTGGACGACACCCTGCATGACTGACAGCACTGTTGGTGTATAAACATGAAAAGCGCTATATGCAGTCCATTTACTAGTCCATTTATTTACTAGATCCCCATGTCATACAATCTCCCCCTCCTGCCCAAACAGAAAATAGGGAGGGAGAAAAGGATGGTTTAATACCCAAATTAAGAGACCTTGCCATCTTAAAAATTTTCACCCATATCCACCCGCAAAGTTGACAAAAAAATATATTAAAAAAACGACTGGTGAGGTTTTTGGATAGGCGTTAACAAATGTCTGCTACTGTAACAGTCCCAATGCAACAAGACATTCCCTCTATCATAAAGTTATCTTTCTCTGTATTTCCGCATTTTGTTTGTGACGTAGTCTCAGCCTCTTCCGTTCATTAGCACTATGTTCGACACGAGACTCTCTGACTTTCGGGAAGTAATACTGATATCCATTGGCTGTTCGCATGGTTACTCACATTTATTTTAAACAGTAACCGTAGCCTAGAAATTGTAGACCTGTGAATAGTCAGAATCCTGTTTAGTTTTCCTCCTCGCAAGTTTAACGTCCGACTTGGTCATTGAGTTGCGTAGTTGGTCATTCTGCATGTCAATCAAAACACCTCGCTTATCGCAGTAGGCGGGAACTGACACAGTTAGCCAGCGTTGTGTCTCAGACTTTACATATGTAAAGGCTTGCTCTGCGAGAATATTTGTTATGTAACACAACTCTTGTGATCCATTTCTTATAATCCTGCTACAGTACAATGCATCCTACTGTATGTCTTAACAGTTTTACAGGTCAGGATAGATGTAGAGGATAATTATATTTCTTCCCAAGCCAAAAACCTTAGCAATTACAGACACGTGTGCTTCTTGGAAGATCGTGAATATATTTTCACAATTTATAATACACTAATGGGGCAGTGACCCAAACCTAAATCCTCATTATATAACAATATCAGAGCAACAAATCACCTACTAAGAATCTGAATAAACAGTGATTAGCATACAGCACCAATTACTTACAATATTATATTAGTTAGCCATCAGGATAAACTAAATCTCAAAATGTATAAGTAGAAAAATACAGCCAATGTTTGAGTTAAAATATAAATCCTAATATAAATTATTAATACAGTAACAATGCAAAACTTAAAATCATATTTGAAGACAATATATGTAACCTTTTGTGATTTGAGAGAAATTACAAACTTGGTAACATTTTTCTTATCAACTCCAGACTTACTTCTGAGGTCAAGACCAGATATGTAGACATCTACTAAGCATTACGATCACTACAAATAATGGTTCTTTTTATAAGCCCGGATATTATTTAGTTACTGTGGAAAATGGCATTTAAATGTTGGCTATTGGGGTGTATGTTTAAATCATGGCTCTAGGTTAACAGATACAAAATGCTGTTTTCAAAGTTGTCCAGGGGGAATTTCAGGTTAGGTTACTCAATCTTGAGAAATTGTACTACTGTAGTAATATTTACTATAAAATGATTGTCCTAACATTGAGATAGTAACTTGCACTTTGAAAACACGGTTTTAAACTGATTACGATGATTATTAATAACAACAACAACACAAAATAAACCCAATAAATGACATTTCTTTCCCAATGCTTGCTGGAGCTCTGTAACATGTATATCATGTTGAATATGAACAGCACAAACATGAAGGAGACCAGCCAGACTGCTGTGCATGTGTTGTGCTTACCAGCCTGACAGTTGAGGCAGCAGAGCTCATTGTGCTGATACTGCTTGTTCTCCAGACACCGTCTGGATTGCTGCAGGGTCTGGTTTGTGTGCTCAATGCTGGGCCATGTAGCTCCACATCCAACCAGCCCCAAGTACAGCAATGCCACCTGTAGACCGACAGACAGAGAGATAGGGATGTATAGAAGGTTAGATATCAGGTTTAAAGGGGGATGGCAGAGAGAGAATAGAGATTCACATTATTACCGCTTGTCCGCGGTATACCAGCACACCCACACTGAACATGCCATGTAGAGCAGGAGAGGCTGTGTTCTCATAGGCCTTGTATGAACAATCTACAGCTTAATTTGAACCATCTGATGTGAACATCTGCCGTGGGAAGACAATTAGGCCAGACCGGGTCAGAAGCAGTGGAAGAACATGTGCCAAACGCTGCACGCTAATGACATGCACCCCTACTAGGAAGCCTAATTCAATTAGCTAGGTCGTTTTTCCTGTAAATACACACAACCAGTCAATGTACTTCAATGTGGTTACACCAGAAGAGTTTTGATAAGGTATCCTAGCAAACAGTGCCCCGTATCGAATGTGATTCCAGTAACCTATTCATGTGCTGGATAATAACAGGCTTGTGTAGGTGGAGGCCAGAGAAGAATACGGCCGAACACTTTAGTGTGGCCCCTGGGCGGTGGTGTTTATTCACACGCTTTTCACCATGTCAATGTGAGAAGGCACCATTCACTGGTGAACAACACACTTTAGTGGCTCTACTTCAAATGACCCACATTCTTAAACCCAGGCCCTTTGAATGGCTTGTCATGGGACACCGCCACGGAGCGCCCTCGAACGCAACGCGACACCTCCCATGGAAAGGAGAGGCCTAGTTCTGGAGGTTTTGTCTGTCCCTCACCCAGCAACCCCCCTCCCTCCCCCAACCTCCCACACCCAGAGACTCTGCACAGACACACACAGAGAGAAGGGTGGAGAGAGGGCCAGGCAGGAATAAGAGGAGAGAGAAGAGCCTATTAGTGAGAAAGTGAGACGGAGAGGGCAGCTCGGGATTTAGGGGGAGCGCTTGTTGAACGTGTGTGTGTGTGTGGAGCTCAGTGCACGACTGCATGTAGACGGAGGTAAATAAAGGGGAGGGATACTTCGCACAACAAGGCATGGCCACAGGCCAGCTGAGCCAATTCCTAGTGTCAGGAGTCAGCTTTGACCCCCCCCAAACAAAAAAAAAAATCTCGGCTCGCGTCAGACTTTCCGAAGACGACGAGAGGGCTCACAATCACGCCATTTAGATCTATCCAAACATTCTGAGAGGCGCAGAGGGGAAGGAGATCAAACGTGCGAGTGCATGCGTGCACGGACGATACAGAGAGAAGGAGCTGTATACGCACAGTGTTACTGTAGAGTGTGTGTGTGGGTGGCGGGGGGGGAAGGAAGGGGGGGGGGGGGGGTGTGGGGCGGGCCACCGGCTG
>JAODTR010067476.1:0-16148 GCA_025399935.1 Amblyopsis rosae
CCTTGCTGAAGCTGCTGCCCCCGCGACCCGACTCCGGATAAGCGGATGAAGATGGATGGATGGATGGATGGATGTTTCATAGAATCGATACATTATCACACAGCGTAATATTGCGGTAATCCTGTGTGTCGATATCTTCTCACACCGTGTGTTTGTGCTTCAGTGCCAGCGGAGCAGAAACGCAGCACTGCTGTTCTCCAGCAGCAGCAGCCCGGCGGCGTGTGAGCCTGTGATCGTGCCGCTGTGCGGGGGCCTGCCCTACAACCTCACGGCCCTGCCCAACGCCCTGGGCCACGCCACACAGGAGGAGGCACTGCTGGACATGCACCAGTTCTACCCTTTCGTGGAGCTCCAGTGCTCCGCCAACCTGCGGCCCTTCCTGTGCTCTGTGTACGTGCCCGAGTGCGCCGATGGCCGTGCGCGCGCCCCGTGCCGGGCGCTGTGCGAGGAGGCGCAAGCCGGCTGCGAGCCACTGATGGAGCGCTTCGGCTTCGCCTGGCCGGACACAATGCGCTGCGACGTGCTCTCCTACGACTCCTGCAGACACGTGAGTTATTACCATAGAGGTCTATGGTTAATACACCCATATGATTACAGTTATATGGTTATTACACCCTTATGATTATAGTTCTATGGTTAATACATTCATATGATTATAGTTATATGGTTAATACACCCATATGATTACAGTTATATTGTTATTACACCCTTATGATTCTAGTACTATGGTTATTACACATGATTACAGTTCTATGGTTAATACACCCATATGATTACAGTTCTATGGTTATTACACCCTTATGATTCTAGTTCTATGGTTATTACACATATGCATACAGTTCTATGGTTAATACACCAATATGATTATAGTTCTATGGTTATTACACATATGCATACAGTTCTATGGTTAATACACCCATATGATTATAGTTCTATGGTTATTACACCCTTATGATTCTAGTTCTATGGTTATTACACATATGCATACAGTTCTATGGTTAATACACCCTTATGATTACAGTTCTATGGTTAATACATTCATATGATTATAGTTATATAGTTAATACACCCATATGATTATAGTTCTATGGTTATTACAGATATGCATAAAGTTCTATGGTTATTACACTCAAAACCTCTATATACTGGATAGGCTCCACCTTTGCATCCTAATGGGTGTAGTCCTGGAATTCAGTTTGAAGCAACCTTCAATCAATCAACGTTGGTACAGCTGAACAGAGCAACGATCAGGCAGAGCCGTGCTAACTGTATCGATACTGTAGAAACATCCCATACCATAACAAATGCATTGTACATTTGTTTAATGCACGCGTGGACAAACCGGCTCTGATAAAGAACAGCCACCACCTAGCGTGATGGAATTCTCTGCTCTGCAAGCAATTACTCCACTATATATTTACATAGAAAATAGATGTATGCTGCTATATTATTAAAGTACCATATGCTGCAATTAAAGAACTCTGAATCTATTAGTGTCTAATAGGGTTAGTTGAATATTTTTGTGTTTACCATCCAGGTTCACAAAAGGCACACAGAAACAAAGTAGTCCAAGAGTATATATGTATGTATGTGTATATATATGTGTGTGTGTTTTCTTTTTTCTTTAGTTTGAAGTTAGCAGAACTTGGGGAGCTTGCCAGCCCATCACCATCCCAATGTGTCAGGGCGTTCCCTACAACCAGACGATCATGCCCAACCTTCTGGGACACAAGAACCAAAGAGAAGCAGCCATCCAGATGTCATTCTTCCACTCTCTGGTGAAAAGCGTGTGTTCTATCGACATACACGACTTCCTGTGTCTGGTGTACGCCCCCAAGTGTGTGGCAGGGGAAGTGCAGCGGCCGTGCAGGTCTCTGTGTGAGCGGGCGGCGCACGGCTGCGGGACGTTGATGAACAACTTTGGGGTGCCGTGGCCCGAGGAGCTGAGATGTGACGCCTTCCCAGAGGAGATGTGCGTGGTACGTTGCTGACTGGGCAAATGAATCACAGCCAACGAGACACCAACTAACTAACGTTTTAAATGCTATGTAGACTGAGTTCATTGGGGAAGTGGTGTGTTGTAGCGAGTATCCAGTAACCAGAATCAATTTTATTTTCGATTCGATCCAATGTCAATTCGGTTAGGGACAATATTCAGCGCACATTTGAGACGTTACATAAGCCCCATATAAAATAAATGAAGTATCTATAGTGCAATTATCCTATGACTCTATGAATCTTACCTGCTCTGTGGCCTATTATAATTAATAATGTCCTTGTATTCCAGTTTAAATATTTTGAGCAGGAATACAGAGCCATTAAAATAAAATCTTCATTTGGATTTCAGCAGACATACACAATTTGGCACGACACCGCTCGACACCTTTGTCTAACGAACATCTGAATCATATATGGTAAATTAAAAGCTGCTGTGTGACGGGATGCAATACTAACAAGGTCTGGAACCAAAACATGTTTTTTATATCGAAGCAGACAAAATTAGCAGTCAGAAACCGAGCGCAAACTACACCAACCGGAGGGAAACACATCCGGCTCGAGCAATGTGCGAATTACCTGACCCAGCTGAGCTAAAAACATTCTATCTTTCACCATGTCAGATTATTTTTGCACGCTATGCCAACCAGCAGCTTTTAGGCATTCTGAAGATGGAGCTGCAAGAAACTAAATATGTTATTTGGCAGATTATTTACTAGTGCACCATATTTCTGTTGCCTCAGCTTCATGTAATAAATTAGTCTACAATACGAGTTCATTTTAATACAAAATATTGCATTTCTTTACAGTGTTTTGGTGGTACTAGAATTCATTAATATGCGTATTCTCATAATCTGGTCTGAAGTAAAGATGTAACCTTTATGCTATACAGTGCAATAACCTCTTTACCTATGTCTCTCATATACAGTACCGTTATATACAGTGTGTGTATATATACTGTATGTGTGTATATATATGTAAATGTATATTTAAAAAATCTGGGTTTTCTTTTGGCGCCATCAAGAATCTAAACAGCATATTCTTACAAAGCCTTTCACTCATTGCTGACGATGTCTATAGCATATATAGGATATTCCATGACATGTATATCTAATTGTCATTCTCCGCTATCTGCTCTCTCTTAACAGGGAAACAGCAAACCTGAGGTGAGTGTTCATTTTGAGATGACACAGGCCAAACTTAAAGGTACACTTTGACTGTGGAATGGCCCTTGTGGTCGCAACCAGTATTACAAAAATAAAGCTGATTGCACAGAAACAGTACAACGCTAATGGAGCTATTAAATGCAATATGCGTATTATATTTGTTTGCTGCTATCCTCTACAGGAGCTAAATGTTGAGGAGGTTCTGGCTAAGCTGAACCACCAGTTCTCTGATCGTGGTAATGGCGAATGTGAGGTTCAACAGATTCAGCTAATTAATACAATTATTATTATTATTATTATTATTATTATTACTATTATTAATACAATTATTATTATTATTATTATTACTATTATTAATACAATTATTTTCTCCACTACAGCCCTGACTCTTCAGACTGCTAGTTTATTGGTCACATTCAAGGATGTATCCTTTACTCAATATAACTTATTCTTTTAAAGGTATATTCGTTGTTAAAGGTATAGTACGTAATTCTTGTGAACACTTGCTAAATTCAGAAGCTCACACATTGGAAGAGCATTGAGAAGGCTAGGATATTGATGAACGTTTGTGTTCCTGTTTACGGAGCCAGGGCTGTGTAGAAGTACCGGATAAAGTTTACGTTTAAGTTGTGATGTGAGTGTGATATAATATGATCATTCGTGAGTGAAAAGTTTAGTTTATTCCGACGGTATTCTCATGCTGGGTAACAACTGTTTATACTCCTGCCAGCCTTAACCAGCACTCAGGCAGACCATTCGGGCAAATTAAATGTGACAGAGTTCTTGAGTCTAAAACGTTATGTGGAAATTATGAGGAGAGCGTATCTGGAAAGCTATGATTGGAAGAATCCAGGATTTATTTCAAATGACCAAATGAGAAATGCACTGATTCTCCGTGGTAAGTACAGCACCATTATAAATATTATTTTATTTGACCACGTATACCATGTGAGATACAAAAGGTGAATTCATCCTTTGAATTTGTCTAAATAGTCAATGAGGCCAAACTTTCACAATCTCTACAAGTATAAATACTCAAATGTACACTGACTACATATGGAAATATACCTTGTCAAAACTACTTCCACTGTCTATGAACAGCTTACAGAAGGCCTACATCATTATAGTGTAAACAGAATGAAACTAATATCTTAACCACTTCTTTACACTCACATGCTACATAGTAGTGTGCAACATTAGCCCTTCAGTACTGATCACTGCATCTATGGAAGCTTCTAGCCTACACACAAGGTTTTTTCTGTTCCAGACCTCAATGTAGATGAAGAGACATTCGGCACTCTCTGGCACAGATACAGCCACAACAATGGGCTCCAGTATGAAGGCTTTCTAGCTGTCCTTACCAAACTCCACATCTTAAAAGGTTGGAGAAGATGCCATGAATGTGACTTAACCTGACATGCCAGAGGAATTGTTGTCACAAGTCCATCTGGGGAGCCGTACATTGAAATTGTTTGTGAATGGCTTTACTTTCAAATACTTGGCAGTTGAACCATCTGGTCGTTTTCGCTGTCGGCACCATGGTCGGCTCACCTAAACCACGCCCGTATAGCTATAAACACGATGCTGATTGGATAACCAGGCCCATATAGTTATGAACACGACGCTGATTGGATAACCAGGCCCGTATAGCTATAAACACGACGCTGATTGGAAAGTTCAGTTGCTACTCGGACACATTCAAAATGATTCCGAGGCTTTCCAGACTGATTCTCACGGCGAAATTAAACTAAAGCTTGTGAGATCAGGATGGTCTCGCGAGGTTAGCTCAGACTAACTAGCAGATGGATGGAGATGTTCACACTACAGTAGACTACTGTAGAGAATAGCAACAGTAGTAGAAGTACATTTATAGCATCAGAGCCCCTTTTTTCTAGCCTTGCGAGACCGTCCTGATCTCACGAGCTCTAGTTTTGCCTTGAGAATCAGTCTGGAGAGCTTGGAAACCGTGGTGTTTCAGGCCGGTAAACCAAGCATGTGGCCAATCAGCGTCGTACTGGTGGCTATGGGCGTGGCTTAGATGTGACGAAGGCGACTTGAAAACAACAGTGGTTAACGTAGGTGATGCAATATAACATCAGCTTTTTTAGATAGTATTAAAAAAGCAATGGATTTTCTCAATTGAATATATGTTTCCACTCTTTACGACTTTTCTACTGCAAGAGTGCATAACAACAGGCTCTGCTGGGTCACAGGTTCATCCAATCACATGCAAAGTTTTTCTTTAAAAGCGCCTGCCAATTTAAGACAGGTTCAATGGACAGCTCCCCAGATGGACGTGTCTAACAGACACAGACATCTGGCATGTCAGGGTACCCATTTGATACTCTAAGCAGTAAATGATTAACATAATATAAATATACACATACATAAATGTATCAGGAAAATGTCTGGAACAAAACTTTAACAGCACTTTTGATGTTTTACTGTTGTTAATAAAATTATTTCTAATTCTCTATCTATGCTATACTGACTTCTTGACTGAGATTCACAAAGCCATTCAGTGATATAATAAATGAATGTGTGTGTGTGTGTGCGTGCATGTGTCTGGTGCTGGTGGTAATGGGTTAACTTGACTGTTTCCCCACTTCAGATCGCTTCAAAGCCAATCAGATGGACCTTCCTTGTCCTTGTAAGCTAGCCAGCTTCACATTCAGCCAGGTGAGTCTCCTGGATATACGGTCATGTGTAATAAGGCATATATATATAATAAGATGTAGACTTGGTCATGTGTAATAAGGAATATATATATATTTGGTTGTGTAATTAATATGTCGGAGAGTGAGGTTTGACTTACTGGCCACTGTAAAGGTGCTAATGGCGCTAATTGACTCCAGATTCACTGGTGGCTGTTGTATCTTTCTTGTTTTCAGTTAGTTCAAGCTGCTTACATTTGAAGCCACCGCTCCGGTCGTAGCGCTGAACGGATGACAGCACCACAGCAGATTCAGATGTTGTGGCTTCTTGGACCTGCTAATCATCTTTATAATCCTTTTGTTTGTTGGAGCTTCTTCTTTTTCTAAAAATATTTTAATGCAATATGCTTGGTTCAAATGATATATGTGCATATTCTACAGTTTGGCCTCTTTATTTGCATTTTCATACCTTTATAGGTGGAGTCAGTGATTCAGGAGAAATTCATGTTTTATATGTTAAGCTCGGAACAATCTCCGCCCGCCACAGAAGGGCATTGCCCAGGCTGGGATAGTGTTGTGTGGTCTGTATCACCTAGCGTTACGATATACACAGCCAGGCCTTTGTAGAAATACTGGATTAATGCTGGAGAATGGGCAGCGAGCAGATTGTGAGGAGATATATGCTGACTTTTACAAAACATTATCTTACAATGGCTGACCCTACCTTTAATAATACATAATTATCTTTATAAGATGGCACCGCCGTTAAGCAGGGTGTATGACCTAGGCCAGCGGTTTTCAAACTGTGGGTCGGGACCCACATGCGTCACTGAGTGAGAGTGAGTAAGTTGCGAAAATTGCAAGCGGCCATTGAATGAATGAAGAATATCAACGAAAGGCTTCCGTGCTTCACTATTGTGTTGTTCCACTCATGGTCATGAGTAAGGTTGTGGCAAATAGCCTGCTTGTTCCTGATTGGATGACATCCTATTTAGCCACGTGCACACCATAGATTCTGGAGTGCTCTGCTCAACCTGTGTGTGCACACACACACACACACACACACACATATAGCATTAGCTAACATGGATAGGTTTCTGAAAATTACGTTACTGGTACATGGTGTTTGGTGGGTCTCTAATAGATGAGTCTTCTCTAGGTGGGTCTCTAAATAGGTTAGTCCTCTCTAGGTGGGTCCTGGTACAACAGTTTGGGGACCCCTGACCTATAGGCTGTAAAACCTTTAAAAACGGGTTCCTTGTTGTTGCAGCTGTTCCTTATAGCCTTTATAAAGCTGTTATGTAGCCAAACTAAACTGACATTTCTTATGAATGTATACACTTGTCATAATAAAACTGGTTTAAACCTTATGTGTAATTCTGGTCTTTCAGACTTGTATTTCTTTGAAATGTGTTTATTTTTTATTTTAGTAAGTGGGATTACAGTGATTTAGTAATACATGTTATAGTGTAAGGATGTAGAATCAATGGGGACCAAAGTTTTAAGTTTTAAAACTGACTAAAGACTGTCAGGGACAAGGGTATGTAGATAGACATACTAACTAACTAACTAACTAACTAACTAACTATCATGTCTTTACAATTGAAACTACCCCAGATAATTATGTGTGTGGAGGGGGTTGCAATCAAAATACCTAGAGAGAAATTTAAAATTCTGTTACTTCCAACATCAAATGAAACACACGTTTGTAGCAGACATCAGAGCGTCGTTTGCCTCAGGTAAACAAAGTGGAACGACAATAGCACCACCTGGCGTAGAACAAAAGTATTGCAAACCTTAAAGCATAAGCATACTACCCGTTCTCGTTACAGTACTTGTCAATCGCTTCAACACAATTTTTGAAAGACTAAACACATTCTCAAAACTGTAAAAACAAACACCACAACGGTAAAAGTGTTAAACATAACAATGTGTTTCACCTGCATAAGGCCCTCTGGTTTTATTTTTATGATTTCAAAGACCTATATCTAAAATACGCACAAAAAGTATGGACATTTGTAAAAACTTGTGGGATCAGCTTGGGTGTGATTTCTGAGTGACCAACACAACCACGTTGGCTGACCTGTGACAAATGCTGGTTGAAGAATGGGATGCCACCCCACAGCAGTGTGTAACCATGGTGACCAGCATGAGAAGGAGGTGCTAGGCTCTTATGGCTGTGTGTGATTCTTCCACGCTCCTGTTTGTTAAATTAATACATTGTTAAATTACCATTATGTCTTGTTTATTCAGACTTCTATCATCCAATCCACAAAACAACACTAAACAAGAAGAAAACAACAGATAAAATATATTTGACATTGTCAGAGAAGATTTGGCCTATTCTATAAAACTTCTCACATAACCTAAATAATCAGGCTTTCCAATGGTAAGATGTATTTCCTAGAAGCATTGTTACAACAAAGAATTAATCTGTCAAACACAAATGTCTGTACTTTTTGTGTTATGTTTATAATAAAAAATATGTTTTGTTTTAATAGTGTAATAATTCTTGCGTTGAAGATGCGCAAATTGCGTTGCATGTATCAGTCCACTAGGAAGCGCTAGACCAATGAGCCCCTAGTAGATCTAGATGCGGAAGAAGACGTTTTGTCTGTCGTGGATTCAATCGTTCCTCAATCTACATATTAGAACAAATCTGTTTACCTTCGTCGGCGTACGGGCGTCTTCGGTCAGTAGTAGGCTATTAACCGTAGTTACGGCGGGGAGGATTTTGTCCTCTCTTTCTAAATTGTAACTGTTGAAAGTGAAACTAAACTGCGGCGGTGCGGGAAGGCCTGTGTGTGTGAACCGAGGCAATGGATGAGGAAATGGCAGACGAGCCTATTGCTATTGAGAAGGACCTAAGCTGTCCCGTGTGCTACCGTATCTACCGGGACCCAATGCTCCTGCCCTGCACTCACAGCGTCTGTGGGGAATGCTGCCAGAAACTCTCCAACAAGTGTCCCATATGCAGAAAGCCTTTCACGGAGAACCAGCCCACCTACAACCGTGCCCTCGACAACGCCTGCGACTCATACCGGAGGGACAAGAATCTCTGGCCCTCGCATGCTGCGCCCGTACCCCGCGACCGCTGCCGCCTGCACGGCCTGGAGTTTCAGCTCTACTGCGTCAAGGACGAGGAACCGGTGTGCGTGGATTGCGTGACAATGCACCCGAACCACGAACTTCTGCCCATATCTCAGGGGGTGCCCTACTGCGTGGTAAACGGCCCACTGTCATCTCACCTGACAGTCACCCCCTTTTGCAGAGATAATGTTTTTTTTTAAACGTCAGTTTGTTTTCTTCCCGCAGGAACAGCTCAGTATGAAAATAACCATTTGTGAGAGTAAAGTGGAAACGTTAAAGAAATTAAAAAAGAACTTCAGGAACACAATAGACTTCATCAAGGTAAAGTAACTTAAAAGTAACGCAGATCCGCCCCCCCTTCCCCCATCTCATCAACATGGTATTTTCGGTCACAGTTCTTGGCTTTTGCGTTCTGAAAAGTTAACAATGCAATAAGTCTTGAAGTAAACTGTACCATAGAACCTTTCTTACAGTAACACAAGTGCAAGACTTCTTGGTACCTTTTGCATTCCGCGTATTGTGACCTGTGTGAGAGCCATGCCACCGACACACACTTTGCGCCCCTTGTAAAATGAGAAGGAAAATGACCCACAGTTCAGGGGGTAGTGGAAGGGTCAGGGATTCAGAAGTATATTTTACAAGTACTTCTGTTCTGTCACAACCACATGTTTTCTGTTTTAGGTCACAGTGTTCTAGATTTAAATGGGATCTGTATGACTTTCTGCCACTAGATGTCTCAGTAAGCGCACCAGCATCTCGGACCAAAACAAATGCTCTGTAGAGCACGCACACGCACATAGACGGAGTAACATGCATCTACAGTCGGCCAGGCTATGAAAACTATGAACAGAGGACCTTGGTTGTTTAAAATATCGTACAGAGCACCTGTTTAAAAGCGTAAAATTATCGTCCGTGTCTGTGGAGACTTTAAAGCGTAGCTATCGTCTGTAGAGACTTTAAAGCATACCTTTATCATCTGTAGAGACTTTAAAGAGTACCTTCATTATCTGTAGAGAATTTAAAGCGTACCTTTATCATCTGTAGAGACTTTAAAGCGTAGCTTTATCATTTGTAGAGACTTTAAAGCGTACCTTTATCATCTGTAGAGACTTTAAAGCGTAGCTTTATCATCTGTAGAGACTTTACAGCTTACCTTTCTCATCTGTAGAGACTTTAAAGCGTACCTTTATCATCTGTAGAGACTTTAAAGCGTAGCTTTATCATTTGTAGAGACTTTAAAGCGTCCCTTTATCATCTGTAGAGACTTTACAGCGTAGCTTTATCATCTGTAGAGACTTTACAGCGTAGCTTTATAATCTGTAGCGAGTTTACAGCATACCTTTATCGTCTGTAGAGAATTTACAGCGTAGCTTTATCGTCTGTAGAGACTTTACAGCGTACCTTTATCATCTGTGTCATGGCAGCACCAGGGCGGCCTAGCAGAGAAGCAGATCAAGGCTGAGTTCGAGCGGCTCCACGCGGTGCTGGTGGCCGAGGAGGCGTGTCGACTGAAAGCCCTGTCGGACGAGGAGCACAGCAAGGTGTCGGCCATTATCCAGCTGATAGAGACAGTCGAGAAGGACATGGGCTCACTCACCAAGCTCACGCAGTCGCTGAAAAAGGAGATGGGCGAAGAAGAGCTCAAGTTCCTTCAGGTAACCCCGGGTGGAGAGGACGGGGGGGCTGCAATCACATCGCCGGGGCAACAGTGTATTGTTTCCGCTTCCCTGTTGAGAACTAACCATGAATCGTGTCTCTGTGTTTCAGAACTTCTCTGAACTGAATAGAAGGCAGGTGGCTGCCAGATGCACCCGAACACACCAGTATGCCCATTAAAGGCTGTCTGTCTGTACCTACCGTTAACCACCCAATCACACATTTCTCTTCTTCCCTCCAGCGCCCACTGGCCACACGCGGACCCCATGCTGCCCCAGGATGCCCTCATGGACATGAGCAAGCATGTGGGCTCCCTGGGCTTCAACATCTGGAAGAACATGCAGGCCCACGTCCAGTACTGTGAGTACGGTGGTGCAGCGCTGTTGTTGGGCTGGGGGCGTTGGTGGGGCTCTGTGGGACAAGAGTCTCTCTCTCTCTCTCTCTCTCTCTCTCTCTCTCTCTCTCTCTCTCTCTCTCTCTCTCTCTCTCTCTCTCTCTCTCTCACCCCCCACTCCAAAATGTTTTTATTAATTTATTTAGAAGAACATGCTTCAAAACGTGAATGTGCATTAATATGAACTGGAAGTAAGAAGTGAATACACACAAAAATAGTGAATCATGAATAGTAAGATTACAAAAGTTAATTTAACATGATTAACAGACATGATAAATGGCGTGTCCTTAACGTGTTCCTAAAATGTTTCTGTGTTTGGTCTTGTCTGCTGGACTGCCAATGAAAACAAAAGACCAGAGGTGTCTCAGCTTGTTAACTAACTCTCCCCCTCTCTCTCTCTCTCTCTCTCCTTCTCTCTCTCCCCCCAGACCCGGTGGTGCTGGACCCCAACACGTCCTCCGCCTGGCTCTCCTTGAGCTCCAACCTGACCAGCATGCGTGAGAGCGCCGAGCGCCAGGTCGTCCCCGGCAACCCGGAGCGCTTCGACCCGTGCGTGTTCGCGCTGGGCGCCGAGGGCTTCTCGTCGGGCCGCCACCGCTGGGACGTGGTAGTGGGCGACAGCCCCAAGTGGGTGCTGGGCGTGTGCAAGGAGTCGGTGCTGCGCAAGAGGAAGTTCACCGTGTCAACGGTGCGTGGCGTCTGGGCCATCGCGCTGTCCCGCGGCAAGTACACGGCGCTGCTGCCCCAGCGCTCCGAGCTGGAGGTGGAGACCCGGCCAGAGAGGGTGCGCGTCAGGCTGGACCTGGAACGAGGACAGGTGTCCTTCTGGGACGCCGGCACCTCCAAGCACCTGTGCACGCTCACGCATGACTTCACCGAGAGGATGTTCCCGCTGTTTGGCCCCGGGCTGCACAGCACGCCCATGGAGCTGGCCCCTGCCAAGGCGGTGGTGCACACGTCCTGAGATGGCCTGGGTGTCTGGACGCATGGTGGCCTGGGTGTCTGGCCTGGGTGTCTGGGGCGTCCAGGTGCACAGTGGCCTGATGGTGCCTTCAACCCTGGTTCTGCTGGAAAGCTGGGCTGTGTAAGCTGGGGTCATACAGACACCGCTGGACTATTGGGGGGGATGTATGGGGGTGGTCAAGTTTTAAAGTTTGACAAGTAGAGCAGAATGTTTGCTATACAGTATGTGTGTGTGGACGGTAGAAGCTTAGCATGAGTGATGGAGGATACTTTAAAAAGACAGCTTAAGTCAGTAAACAAGAAATAGGAGACAGCAATGACAAAGATCTAACCAAGTACTTGCTGCTACAACAAGGAATAGTTGGAGCACTCGATAAATCAGGCTGCAACCAGTCTCGTTGAAACCTTGTAACTCATAAAAAGAGTGAAAACCGCAGTTTGGACGCATAACAGACGAGTCGTGTTTTAATGAGGTTGATTCCGGCCTGATTTATCGAGCGGTCCAACTATCCGTTATTTTACAAAACATTTGATTCTCCTTTTATATTCATCCGTAAGGTCCCTTCTTAAAAATTCATGGTTGTGCACGCACACACACATGCACCTGGTGCGTCTTGCCATAGGGTTTTCCTTCAGATGCTCCGGCCCCCACATTTAACACACATTGCCAAGGCTAGGATAGTGTTGTGTGGTCTGCACCACTTTGTTTGTGTTCCCGTTTACAGAGCCAGGGCTGTAGACACTGGACTATTGTCCTGTAAAAGTGAACTGCCTGAGCACTCAACCTTCTTCTCTGGAGTTACTAGCAGATTGCATACCACCACCTGTGAATGGTGGTTTGGAAAAACTATCATACTATGTGCTCTGTACGTCATACCATGCTGTCTGTCTGTCAGTCTGTCATTCTCTTCTGTGGTTAGGCACTAATAGATGCATTGTGTCTCATCAGTCGTCAGCAGTGCTGGGCAATAACTAGTTACTGGAAAAGTAATATTACAGTAACTAGTAGTGTAACTAATTACTTTATCCAAAACTAATAATATTACAATTACTAATCCAAGTAACTAATAGTTACTGCGTTCCAAGAATGAGATTTCTGGTCCTAGCAAATTTAGGGTGGGCTTATTGAACCAACCTGTCCAATCATCTGGTTTGAGAGGCTGCAATGTTTTAACTTTGGTTGTTTGTTGACTCCTAAGGTTCATTATTGTTCCAATAAAGAGGATTCAATTCTAAAATGGGCAGGAAACACAGGTTGTTATTTTTCAGAAGGGGCAAGGCAGGGTAGTGATTGTGAAAGTAATATTGTAATGCAACTAGTAACTTAAATAATTACTTTAAATACCCAGTAATAAGTAATGTTATTACTTTTTGAAGGAGTAATTAAGTAAATAGTAACTTATTACAATTCCTGAGTAACTTGCCCAACACTGGTTGTCAATACCCTAATTTACTACAAATGTAAACAAGACAATAACATTAGTAACAATAATGATCTGGAATTATATTTGAGTGATATGTGTTAAAATGTCTCCTTAGATGTTCTTTTAATTACATGGGTAATTGGCCATAACTATCTATTTTGAATAATCTGAAATGAACAGTTATTCTAATTGTCATTCTTTGCATCATGTAATCATTTACTATTTACAACTGTAGATTGCAAATTGCGGATTGCTTGCTTGATTGAACCTTGATTGAAGAAAATAAAGAGTCGGACTATCTATATTTCTGTTGCCATGTTTATTTTGTATGATTACTTAATGTATGTTATGCTGTGAACATTTGAAATGAGCTTGTTATCTATCATCTGGCCAGATGTTTGACATTTTGAGAAATGTAACCTCTGGAGGGCAGTGTAGAGACGTTGGTGTCTTTTGTGATGGTAGCTGCACGGATGAGCCATCCATTCCAGCCAGCAACACCAAAACAACCCATCTCTCCTCCGCCTGGACAGCGGGGGCCGTCTCCCTAACCCTCGCCTGTACCTCCAGCGGGGTAATAATGGACGCTAATACAGAATATGCATTGTGAACGCATTTTAAATCATGTGGATGTGCAATAAGAACGCGTGGTCGTGG
The DNA here is from genome assembly GCA_025399935.1 of Amblyopsis rosae. Classification (NCBI taxonomy): domain Eukaryota; kingdom Metazoa; phylum Chordata; class Actinopteri; order Percopsiformes; family Amblyopsidae; genus Amblyopsis; species Amblyopsis rosae. The sequence continues at coordinate 14,000 of JAODTR010067476.1, forward strand.
TAGGGTTTTTTGTCTAATTGACGATTGCGCATCTGGATTTTGAGCTGGATAAATGCTAGCTAGCGGGCTGGCTAGTTCGCGCTAGCTTTCTGCACGGATTCACTAGCATAATCAAGCTAGCTCTTTTCAGCGGTGCTTCGCCACCAGCTGACGGCTAGTTATCTTTAGTGGTATACTTGTCGCTGAAGATGTAATATCTAAACGGGACCGAAGAGACGGGAAGCGGGGAGTACGGCTATGGTAGGTCCCAGCTATCGTTCACTGGGCATCATGTTTGGTTCCATGTTTACACGTTAGCCTCTAACGTTAGCTTTGTTTTGATAGTCTGCGGATCAGCCGCTGCTGGTTTTGGATTATTCTGCCTAAACTGAATTTCTTGGTATTATATAGATTGTGCACAGTGGATATTCTGGTTAACAATGTTTAGGGCCATCGGTGGATAGAAAGCGCTGTGGTTAGTCCGGTATTATCTTAACACACAGGGATTCTTCTTAGCATCTAAACAGAAGACGTGTTTATGGTTTAGCAGGAATGTACAGTGTACTCCTGTGTTATTGCTGCAGCATTATACAGTACATCTACAGTAGCTAGTGCCCACAACACTGTACGCTCACTTACATTAGCTATCGCCCATACCACCTACATTAGCTAGTGCTAATACCACTGGATGCCCACCTACAGTAGCTGTTATCTCTTCTCTGCTCCCAGGCGATGTTGAGGATGGCCTCCCTGCTTCCCGCCTGCCTGACAGTTGCCGTGGCGCTCCTGCTGTGCGAGGTCCCTCTGTGCTGGGCCGGGGACTGTAAAGGCCACAGGCAGGTGCTCAGGGGCCCCCCGGGATACGTCACCGACGGCCCCGGGAACTACTCCGTCAACGGGAACTGTGAATGGCTGATCAGAGGTAGGAACGCAACGCAGCGCGGGGTGTCTTTGACGTGCACGTCACGAGCTTGTTGTTGTTTAGCGTTGGAGCGTAGGATGGTTTGCTGGTATCCCAGCCAGAGAGCCAGGGGTTCGACCCCTGGAGTGGGCCTACCTACAGGCATGTCACCTTTACCTGTTCCTTGTGTTTGTTGTCGGCTATAGTGTCTGTTATATCAGTGGTCCCCAACCCTGGTCCTCGGGGACCGCTGCCCTGCATGGTTTAGATGTCTCCCTGCTCCAACACAGCTGATTCAAATTAATGTCTCGTTATCAGGATTCTAACAAGTCATTGATTTGAATCAGCTGTGTTGGAGCAAGGCAACATCTAAAACATGCAGGGCGCCGGTCCCCGAGGACCAGGGTTGGGGAACCCTGTGTTATATGACCTATATTATTCAGTTTGTTATAATTGTTGTTATAGTTGTTGCCCATCTATTGCATTCTAACCGAAGGTTGGACTCTTGTGTGGATGTTTTTTCCTTTACCTGGTTGGAGGAACAGGTGATGGGTGGGGTCATTTGTTTCCATGTGAAGCTCTTTGAGACTGTCACGTTATTAAAGGTGTAGTAAGTAATACTTGAGAGCAAAGCCACCTCTCCCTTCAGTGCCATAGGGTGCTGCCTCAGAAGCTCCGCCCCAACACATTGGAAATGCATTGCGAAGGCTGAGGTGTTGTTGTTGTTGTGTGCACTCTGGACAACATTCTTTGAGTTCCTGTTTACGGAGCCAGGGCTGTGTAGATGTACCCGGTTATGCTTTCAGCACGCACAGAGAACCAGCAGCTTACAATGGCTTACTATACCTTTGTTAAGGGCTGTATATATATATAAACGTGACCTGGCCTGACTGTGAGGGATTGAGCCTCTGGTTATGTCTCCAGCTCCCAACAGCAGCTACCGCATCGTCCTCAACTTCACCTTCATGGACACGGAGTGTACCTACGATTACCTGTTTGTGTACGATGGAGACTCATACCAGAGCCCCCTGCTGGCCAGTTTGAGTGGCAACACGTTGCCACAGCCCATGGAAGCGAAGTCTGGCAAGGTATACTTTGTAAACCCATCCCGGTAATCATATATGGCTATGGCCACAGTCTCAATCTGTGTTCAGCTCTGTTGCTGCACCAATGGTGCTTTTACCCAGAAACGTTATATAGAGGAGACAGACCGCTTAGAGATTCCTCAATAGAACTCTATGGGAGAAGTACCAGAGACATTATATAGAG
>JAODTR010067487.1:0-16148 GCA_025399935.1 Amblyopsis rosae
CTTTATAAACATGTAAAACTTACGTTTGTATGGCGCGGTGTTCAGAGCTGAAAATCCCACTTCTGACATTTTCAAAAGTCCCCCTCCGCTGCTGGCCCAAAAAGTGGCAGTTGAGTGCACTAAGTGTGCATCGTTCCACACTCAATTTTTGGACCGTTTTGAGTACGCCAACGGCTGCTTTGAGTGCACTTCATTTTGGCATACTTGTCAGTTTATGCGCACTATGTACTCAAAATATTAAGTATAAGTGCCCAAGTGCGCAATTTGAGACACAGCTATAGAGTGTTTCTCAATGTCAAGGATACTTCCTTGGTAGAATGAATCCTTCCAAGTCAGGTCCTTCAGAGGCTAGGCAAGAGTCCTTCCTAGCATTCAGAGAACACAATGGAACAGTCTAGACTAGTGAGTCTGCTTTTAAAAACTTTAAATAACATTCCATAGGTTATGCTAATGTGTTCTTTGCTATATTGAAAGTGAGGGCTGTAGTGACCTTTGCCAAATATACACTAGGTGTACATGGTCAGTTAATAATAAAATAAAATAAAATAAAAATAAATATTATAATAATAATAATTTTATTTTGGACGCCTTTCTAAAAACTCAAGGACATCTTACATAGTACAAACATAGATATAAAACAGTTGGCTGAAAAATACATACTATAGAAATAAACATTTAATATGATAAATATACACATACTATAGAAATCAACTTTTGATCTGAGAAATATATATAAAATTAAAATAAAATAAAAATACAATACAATAAATTAAAAATACAATACAATAAATTAAACAAGTAAAAAGTGTCAAATGTCATAGGCAATCTGGTGGGTTTTGAGGAGTTTAGCAAATGAGGTGACTGTGGTGGCATGTCAAATGTACAGTGGAAGTGCGTTCCAGAGTCTGGCGGCAGAGCAGCTGAAGGCCCGAGCCCCCATGGTGGAGAGGTGGAATGGGGAGGTGACGAGAAGACCTGTAGAGGAGGAGCGAAGAGATTGGGAGGGAGTATATAGCAGGAGGAGGACAGAGAGATAGGAGGGAGCCAGATTGTGGAGGGCCTTGTATGTGAGGAGAAGAATCTTGAAATTTATACGGAACTTTACAGGAAGACAATGTAGTTGAATCCGAATAGGAGTTATGTGATCCGTTGACCTTGTGTTTGTGAGGATTCTGGCAGCACAGTTCTGTACTAATTGGAGTCTATTGGTGAATTTGGTTGGGATGCCATAGAGAAGAGAGTTGCAGTAATCCAGACATGAAGTGACGAAGGCGTGGATGAGGGTTTCGGTGCTTGAGTATGAGAGTGAGGGGCGGAGTCTAGATATGTTGCGGAGGTGGAAGAAGGATGCTCGGGTGATGGTTTTGAAGTGTGAATCCAATGAAAGGGAGTTATCAGGTGACGCCAAGACTTTTTGCAATTGTTGACAGTGGGATGAGGAGACAGGCAATGTTCAGGCTGGATTTGTCTTGTGTGGGAAAAGTTAAGGGCATTTAGAGTCATCCAGCTCTGGATGTCTTGAAGACAGTTTGGTTGATATGTAGAGCAATACATTCAAATGTAGTATATACTGGTATACTATCAGATCTGGCATTCAGAATGTCACGTGAAAGAAGATTAATTGACATCGAAGGAAAGAGGAGGCGAGACGATGGATAGTATGGCAGTTGGTGGCGGAGGGATATGACCGCTGGTCTGCCGTAGGCTTGAGGTTGTGGTACGGTAGATGTCCCGTGAATGTTTTTAGTGCCGAATAAATCAAAATCAAGAAACAAGTAGAATATGTCCCATTAAAATATGTCACAGTAAACACAGGCTCTTCGGTTTAATGTCGCCAGATGGGTAATGGAAGGCTTGGTGTTGAATCGAGCTCACCGATGGTAGTACGGCACCGGTAGCTAATTTAAGCTGCCAATAGTAGCTCAGCTGTTGGTCAGAAGGATGTCGTATTTGTAGTTGTCGTAGAGTGGTCAGGATAAAGAAAACAACGACTGTAAATCCCTAAAAATAGCTCACTTAACTTCATAAAACAAAAACACCATCTACGATTCGGATTCCTAAAGATGGTATTAACACAAAATAACATATAACATATAATAAAAATAAAAGGAGAAGCGGCTGCCAAGGTGCGTCGGGCGTTCCCTCCTTCAGACATCAATAGTTATTGTGTATATACCAAATATTATATAATTATAATATACCAAAAATTGCTTGTTTTAAAGATTGTATTGGCTATTTGATAGGCCTAATATAATATACAGTATGTCTAAATATTCCCTATTTACCATAAGTTTTATCAAGACTCTTCATTAAATTAGTTGCATTCATTTTTGTAGTTGTCATACCAGTTTCTCCTCTTGCAGTCTTCAAAACAACACAATAAACTTTTTTTTTTTCTTTAAATAAAATTTATAAATACAAATCAATACAATTAGTAGGCTAACAGTGTCACTGTAATGAATTACTGTTAATTTACGTTGGATTTTTAACAGTATCAATCTGTATTTCATAATAACTGTAAAACACTTAAATATTCATACCTTACATGTAAATTAACAGTTAATGTTGTTGGTTAACAGTAACAGTAGAGAACTGTAATTTATCAGCATAATACAGTATTTCTTGCTGAAACGGCTTCATTTTGGAGACAAATTACTATTCCTGAGCTTGACTAGACCACACATATTTGGTAGAGCATTTCACATGGAGTTCAACCAAAGAGGTAACATATTACACTTTGCACCCTATTTTGTTATAGTGTCCAATATTATTTTGTCTGCATGACTGTTTAACTGTTGACAATTCAGATGTTTTATAAAGTCAGGTAGCTCAAATTAGCCAAGCTAGCTCTGTAGCTCAAGCATTGTTAGCTAGCTAGCAGCAAAGTAGTGCTTTTTCTGACCTTTGTAAAGTTAGTGTGAGGTCATCTTATCATTTAGGCCAATATAGATTTAACTTTATATTACAAAATATAGGCTAGCATATTACTGTACTTTAACAGAACACCAGTTTTCCAACTTTTTACAACGGTTCTAGTAAAGTAAGGTGTATCCTTAGACTCAATTTAAACCAACAACAGTCAGTTGAAGTCATTAAAATCGTTATTAAAGTTACTTGCCAATGTAAATATATAGCTTATTTTGTTGCTTTACTTGTGCTATTACAGAGACTACTTCCACCACAAACGGGAAGGAAAGGTAATTTTTTCAAAAGAAGGGGAGCTGGAATTAACAGTTTCTCTCAAAGCAGAGATGTGAGGCAAGATTAAAAACAATGTATTTTGTATGCTTGCCGATATGCCTCAAAATGATTGTCACAGTTTGCAATTTATATTTCTTTCTTTCAAAAGGTTAAGCATTATATATTTCCTCTCATCAGATCAATGTGACAGTTATCCATTTGCAGTAGGCCAATTTGTGAAGTTATAATTTTTTTTAAATATCTTTTTCGCTGGTATGAATCTGGAATGAGAGAGGACGCAAGACCACCAATGAAAGTACAAGAGGACCGGGGAGGGTATTCAGAAAATGGCAGCTGTGAGATTATAATAATGTTACTATATTTGATATGCTTTTATTATTTGTTCTTTTATATTCATTATTTGATGTATGTACGTGTACAAGCCACACCCCACTTTTATATCTACGTTACCGTTATTACTACTCATTTCCTGGCCAGTAGAGGGCGATGTATAACAAATGATATCAGACACGAGGTGTTAACGCAGAAGAAGGAGGAAGCCGGAAGAGGTAACTACACCTGTCAGGGTTTAATGGCCCTGCTATGCTTCCTGGGGTTTCCCTTCACTCTTGCTCGTCTTGTCTTTGCACACACCTGGTGCCCATTACCCTAATTAGGTAATTAGGAGTATATGTAGCCCGCTGTTTCTTGTCTTTGTTGGTTATTGTTTCCTGTACTGGTGAGTGCTGTTGTTTTGTTTGAACCAATAGGAGTTTGTTATTGTGTCGCTATTGTGTGACATTGCTCAAGTAATATTTGAAATATTTTTGTTACTTCTTTTTTAATATTACTACAACTACATATGTTTATTTACTATCACTTATACAACTGCTATATTCTTATTACATCCTTTCTATTTAGTTTTTTATGTTTCACCAGTGACAATGTATGTTGCTCAGTTCTATTTATTAATTTCTTGTTTTACAGGCACTCGTCATCGGGGTCAACGCTGCAGTCAAGTCCTCTCTCATTGTTTACCAGTGCAGTTTACATGTGCACAAGACTTGCAAGATAGACTGTTATGCAGTTATGTTAATACTGTTATGTTATACTTATAGTGACCGCTGGTTCCTATGGTTTACTTATCTTGGTCACTTGCGGTGCTGACCGGGGATTCCTGACTTTCGTGGTGGCGTTCCTTAAAGAAAGTAATGACATTCAGATGGATAAGGTTATCTGGTTTATTTTAATTTCATCCATTACAAACAAACGAACAAATGAATTGGGACTAGGGCGCGGGGTAGGGAGCCAGCAACAACGTAAAAAGTTGTATGCTCCGGTCAGACACACCCCTTCCTATTTTCTTCTTCCTTTTCAGCATTCGCTTGGTGCCTGTAGTACGCCTGTAGAGAGCACATACTCCCGGAAGGAATTAAATACAAACTAACTACATTAATAAATCCAACCTATAGCGTAGTCAGATTGGCTCTTACACAACCGGCCCCTAATTGTGTTTGACGAACAAGCCAATTACTTAAAGAAGAGCCGTGAGACAATACTCTGACCCCGGTTTGGATAAATGTAACAAACGAACACAGTAATATTGTGTTAACTGAATTGATAAGCTGATATGCGTCTAAACTTTCATCCTATTCTTCACCCTCCAGCAGCAGACACACCTTTGTGATTGGTTTTACCAACACGCTGGTTGGGGTTTCAATCCATTGTCCAGCGTTTCCAAAAGAGGTTTGCTAAGTATTGTACTTGCCTCCAGCGGCGTATGACGTACAAATCCTTTTTATCAAAGATACCAGGTGGTAGTGTGGGTTTGGCTATCAGAAGAAGGAGGTCGTTAGGTGTTAGTGGGCACAGGTATTGCGGGTCCTCTGAGGCTGTAGTTAGTGGGCGGCTGTCTAAGATAGCTTCCACTTCGCATAAAACTGTGTGAAGCCCTTCTTCATCCAGAGTTTGCTGTGTTGTAATAGAATAAAGCACTTGTCGTATTGACCTTATAAGTCTTTCCCATATGCCTCCATGGTGGAATGCGCCTGGTGGATTGAAGGTCCATTGTACGCCTCGTTCCATGAGCGTTCTCTGGACTTGTTCTTTCTTCAATGCGGAGAGTGCTTCCCTAAGTTCCCGTTTTGCGCTGACAAAGTTTGTGCCGTTGTCTGAACGTATGTACCTAACCTGCCCTCGTCTGCAGACAAACCGTCTTAGGGCATTGATGCAGGAACTTGCGTCTAGGGAATTTGCTACCTCAATGTGAATTGCTCTGCTTGTCAGACAGGAGTGTCCTTCCTCGTTTGATCTCGATTGGTCCGAAGTAGTCCACTCCGTTATTGGTGAATGGGGGTAGGTTGGCTTGTAATCGCTCTTCAGGTAGATCGGCCATTTTCTGTTCTCCAACTCTGGGTCTATAACGTCGGCATGTGGCACACTCGGATAGAACCTTTCTGGCTGCCGAGTTTGCATTGATAATCCAATACTGTTTGCGTAATTCGGACAGCATATGGTTTCTTCCGCCGTGTCCTGTTATCTTGTGTATGTGCTGCAAGACGAGTGTGGCTATGTGTGAGTTTTTTGGGATCACAATTGGAAACTTGCTTTCTTCCCCTATTGCTGAGCCGGAACATTGATGCACAGTGTGTTTACCCTATGTGCCCTCTTTATTTCAGGGTTGTCCTGTTCCTGTGTAGGCAGATATGTTGTGTTAAAGCTGGCTGGCCATTTCTGCCCCTTCCTTAAAATGTCTGGTCCTTGAAGCCATCTTTTGTTATTTATAAACTTGTCTGCAGTTTGTCCCCTGGTTGCGTCGTCTGCTGGGTTGGACTTGGTATTGACATAGTATCACTGTGTTATGTCCAGCCTCTGACTGCTGCGACTCGGTTGGCGACAAACGTCTTGTATCTAGCGTTTTCATTGGATATGTACTTTAACATGGACTGGCTATCCGTCCAGAACATAGAGCGGTCCAGCTGAATCTGTAAATTTGAACGGAGGAGCTTGTCTATTCTAGTGGCTAACACAGCGGCGGCCAGTTCCATCCTAGGTATTGTCAGTCCTTTGAGGGGCGCCACGCGTCCCTTGCCCATTACCAAGGTGACATGTATGTCATTGTCTTTGTTTACGTGTCGTAAGTAGCTTGCGGTTCCGTAGCCTTGGTCGCTGGCGTCTGCGAAATGGTGCAGCTGTGCGTGAGCTGTCGTTCCAAATCCTTTACCTTTGAAGCATCTTTGCACTCTGAAGTCTGAGATCCGAGCCAGTCCAGCTGCCCATTTTGTCCATTGCTCACAGAACTGCGCTGGCACCTGCTTGTCCCAGCCTAGGTTTATTCTACACAGCTCCTGCAGTAGAAGTTTAGCTGTTAGTGTAAATGGGGTCAATAAAAAGGATCATATATTGAATAAACCATAGATAACATTCCTCTCCTTGTGAGTGGCTGAGGTTTTGGGTGTACATTAAATGTGAAAGTGTCATTTTCGATGCACCATTGTAGACCAAGGGCCCTTTTTGTTGGGAGCTTATCCTTGTCCAGATCCATGTCCTTAATTTCCTTTGCTCTTTCCTCCACAGCGATGGAGGACAGCACTTCTCTGCTGTTAGTGGCCCATTTTGAGAGATGAAATCCTCCCCTTTGGCAGACGGAAGTAACCTTCTGCTATTAGCTGTGTTGCTTCGTCTACGGAGGGCGCAGACTTCAGTAGATCGTCAACATAAAAGTTGCGTAGGATGGTATCTGTTACCTCTGGTCTGAAGTGCTCTCTGTTGTCCTTGGCTGTTCTCCTAAGTGCGTAGGTTGCACAGTTGGGGGACGAAGTAGCGCCGAAAAGATGAACTGTCATCCTGTATTCTACAGGAGCTCGAGACACATCCACCTCTGGCCACCACAGAAACCTTAGGAAGTCGGAGTCACCGATGGGGACTTTCACTTGATGGAACATGGCGGTGATGTCCGCCATTATTCCTACTGGTTCCTGGCGGAATCTGTTGAGCACACCTATGAGGCTGTTAGTCAAGTCAGGGCCTTTCAGCAGTTCTGCATTCAAAGATCTGCTACGGAAGGACACGCCGCAGTCGAAAACGACTCTGAAGTTACCTTTTTTTGGGTGATAGACCCCATGGTAGGGTAGGTACCATACCCTTCCTTCCATTCCTGTCAGCTGCCCCTCTGGCACCTTTTCTGCGAATCCCTTGGAGAGCATGACGGTCATGAATGTGACGTACTCCCCTTTGAATACGTGGTTCCTTTCGAACCTTCTTCGCAGGCCCTGCAAGCGTTGCTCAGCAATGCTGTGATTATTAGGAAGTACGGTGTTATCCTTTCTAAAAGGTAGCTTTAAAACGTAATGTCCCCCTACGAGTCTGGCGGACTCGTCAGCAACTTTCAGAAAGCGTTTATCCTCAATGGACATTTCTTTTGTTTCCTCACAGGATTTCTCACTAAAATCTGTATTATACTGAGCTATCATAAGATTCATGCAAGTTATGAACCGAGATCCTGTTAACTGTATGTCTAGGAATGTCATTTGCCATTCCTGGCCTTAAAGGGCCGTTAACTACCCAACCTAGTAGTGTTTTCACTGCGTAAGGGCCTTCCCCTTGGCTATTTATTACTTTCCAGGGCTCTATTGTCTTGGGGGCGTTTGTGCCTATCAACAGGTCTATGTCTACGTCGATGGTGGGAAGTTTGACATTCTTGAGGTATGGCCATTTTAGCAAGTCACTTTGATTTGGGATGTTGTGTTTTGTTACAGGAATCTTTGCTTGTGTGTATACATCTGGCAAGTTACTGTACACATTGTCGTGGAGTGCACTCACTGCTAGTCCAGTAATAACGTTGGTAGAGACAATTCTCTCCTGGCCCATTGTGCGTAACATAATGTTTGTCTTTTTCCCTTCCAACTTTAGTTGGTGTCTTAACTTATCGGTACAAAACGTGGCGGAACTGCCTGGGTCGAGGAATGCATATGTTTATAATTATAGTGTTGCCTTTGTTTGTTTTTACCTTCACAGGTACGATGGACATGATGCACTGGTCCTCACCGGCCCCAATATGGCCACATGCACTGAGGGAGACCGGCTCTACTTTCTTTGTTGCTTTTGCTTCTGATTCCTGTTTGTCCATTCCTTTGTTCTGCTGCTCGACTTTTCCTATGTGCAAACGGTACAGGAGTGACGCTGGGTGCAGTTCTTGCTCATGCGGCCTGAAACAAGACATGCAAGACATATGCCTCTTTCCTTCAAGAAGGAAATCTTCTCGACGTGTTGTTTTTTTCTAAACCAAGAACAACTGCCCAGTAGGTGCTCGCCTGAGCAGAACAGGCAAAACGGTGTGTTTTTGGAAAACGTGGGCTTAACAATGATGGTAGCTGCATTACTTGTAAAGCGCTTATCGGATGTTTTAAAATTCACGGGTCTTGTATGTATGGACCTAGTGCTTTGAACCTTAGGTAGGGTGTCTTGTATAAAGACAGGGTCTGACAGAATCCTCACTTGCCTTTCCAGGCATTCAACTAGGGTTTTGAAGTTTGCTCTATTGGCTGTCCTTCGGTTCTCCACATTTCCCTTAACTTATAGGGCATCTTGCAGACCAATGACTTTAGATTGGAAGCCAAATTCAGCTCATCCATGTAAGTAATTTCCTCCATGGCATTTAAACACCCTCTTAGGTACAGTGAGTATGACCTCATGAATTGAGAATCTCTCTGCCTTTAAGGGAGTCCATGACAAGGCTTTGTTAATATAAGAGCTGGCTATTTTATACTCGTTTCCAAATTGCTGTCTGAGCAAATCCTTTGCCTTTATGTAGCCTCTTTCTGGTTCCAAATAGGCAGGTTTTAACCAGCTCTTTGGACTGGCCTGATGTATACTATTCTAGATAGTACAATCTATCTTTTGCGTGCTCGATCTTGCTTTCAATTACATGTTCAAATGACCTAATGAACGACCTGTACTCCATCGGGTTATCATCAAACACCCTTAGGTCCTTTCGTGGTAAGGACAACCTGTCCTGCTGTTTCAGTAGGGCTGCGGTGATGTCATTCTGCTTCTGGAGAATATTATGTAAACTAGCATTGTCTTGTGTGGGCACTAAAGGAGGGTTGTCAGGACTGAGTGAGTGCGTGTCACCTGTTAATTGTTGGCTTGGCTGTAGGCGTGCTGTAGCCTGGGTTCTTTGATGTGCGATTTGTAGGGGAGGTCGAGAAGGTTGCGTCTGCTGAGAGGATATTTGTTGAGAACGGGGCTGGGTGTTAGGCACGTCATGAGGTATCTTGTTCGACTGTAGGTCTGTAGTCGGCATGCGAGTAGGCTGGTCATTCGGTGCATGGAATAGCATCGGTTGAGGAGGGAAAGCGCGTGCTTTTGGTCTGACGCTGATACCTTGACCTTCGTTTGAGCGTCCGTACACACTTTCCGCCTTGATTTGATCAGTTTCGTCGCTGATTAGTTCCCTTAACTGTTGTGTTGTTACCATGTCGTGTAAATATGCGTTCATCCCGTCGCCGTATGAAGCTTTACTCCTAGATCCGATTCCTCTCAAGGCTGCGAGTTTTGCCCTAGTTGCATCTAGTTCACTTGTTAGTCTTAACATTTCCTTTTGTTTCCTTAAAGTTTCCTGCCTTTTGACTAGTTCTTCTTCCTCATTTTCTATAGCGTGTTTTGCTTTTAGTGCAGCCACTTGAACTTCTAGCGCGGCTTTGTCCGCTGTTGCGCGTCCTATAGCGGATGAGGTTAACGAAGCATTTGAAGTAGTTGATAAGGTCGAGTTTGATCTTTTGCTGTTCGCTACAGAAACGCTGTCCTTTGGGCCGATGTCACTGTCATGTACATCATTGTTTTGTGCAAATAACCATTGGCTCACCCCATGCTTAAACTGAATGATAATGTTCATCCTAGGTGTGTACCACGTATCTTTGTCGTTATCGCGCTCACTATCGCTTAACAGAAGCACATATTCTTTGCGAAAAACTTCAAAGTCCGTTTGTGCGGCTTCGCCCCTCTCAATGTCATCTTCCATTATATGATTAATTTACAAATGTTGTTACTCTTCACGTTATCGGTCTCAAATCAAAACAGGTAGGCAAAAATGCTAAATCTGCATTAATAGACCACTAATTTCGAAACGCTCAGGAAACAGCAACCATGTTTTCTAAAAGTTGCAGTTTAATAACTTAAAGTCGCAACAAACTTAACTCGTACTCAGTCAATAATACAGTTTATAATTATTCCAAATGAAATAATGCAATCCCTGGTTTCTTTAACCAGTATTTCCAATTGTTTGTTCCGTTTAACGGTAACAGAGGCCTACCGCAAACATTTGTCGTTTCTGTGCGTGCGACGTATTTTCCCCTTGGAGCCCATTTGTCCTGTGGTTTATTAATTCCTGTAGTCCTGTTGTCAACAGTGTTTCAAGGCCCAAAAGCAAAACTTTTGACTTTTATAGTGACCGCTGGTTCCTATGGTTTACTTATCTTGGTCACTTGCGGTGCTGACCGGGGATTCCTGACTTTCGTGGTGGCGTTCCTTAAAGAAATTAACGACGTTCAGATCGATAAGGTTATCTGGTTTATTTTACTTTCATCCATTACAAACAAACGAACAAATGAATTGGGAATAGGGCGCGGGATAGGGAGCCAGCAACAGCGTCAAAAGTTGTATGCTCCGGTCAGACACACCCCTTCCTCTTTTCTTCTTCCTTTTCAGCATTCCCCTGGTGCCTGTAGTACGCCTGTAGAGAGCACATACTCCTGGCAGGAATTAAATACAAACTAATTACATTAATAAATCCAACCTATAGCGTAGTCAGATTGGCTCTTACAATACTCATGAGGTCAGTAAACCCTGTCAGTCAGTTTTGTAAAACAAATGTTGAAAATATTACTTGTCTTACAAAGTAAAGTATACAAATGATTGAGGACTAGGCCTAGGATAGGTGTGTTATGTATTTTACATTTGACAGCAAAGCTTGGAATGCTCGTCTTCTCATTTTTTACACACGCATATTCGCCTGCCCTGCAATTTATTTGGTTAAGAAACTAAAATGACAAAATATCTCATACACCACCGTGTGAAAACTGCTCTTGAGCCAATCAGATCTCAGCACTTCAAGGATCAGACCAAGATGGGAGGGATCGCTCGTATCTCACCCTCATTATTGAAAGCATTAGTTTGGCCCAGAGAAAGCAAGGAGCTGCAGATGTGTCCAGCCGGCCATTCCAGTCGCAGAACGTAAAGTAAAACATTAGAAATTTAAGGGAGGTTTTAGTTCTAAACACAATAATTATGATTACGACCGGTCACGAGTACTACAACACTAGGCTATACTATTGTGGTGACCCTGGCTTCAGGACTGTAATAGTTAATTGTTATAAATACTGACTTGGGAGGGGTTAGGGGAGCAGGCGGGACGTTCTGCAGCTAGATGGCATGTTGAGTGGCCGGTTGGCTGGGGGGTGAGCCCTTGGGTTTCCCATGGTGAGAGCCTATATAAGGGATGATTTTGGCGGGTTAAGGTAGCCTGGGCTCCTCAACTTCTACTGAGCGAAATCTGCATGTTGAAAAATAAAGGTGTCTGGTTCCCTCCATTGGGCCGGGACATTACACTATATTTGATTTGGGGTATTCACTGAATATCTTGATGGGTTCCCCTGTTATCACTACAGGTTCTTTCAGCAACACTATCGATGATGTCATTGTCGTCACGTAATGAGTGAGCCTTCAAAATAAAATAGCCAATGTCAATATATTGAATTGTGTATAATTCGATGTACCGACTATAATTCACAAGGATTTCATAATGTTTTATTTTTCCTGAATGCAAAAATGCCATGTCACGTGGCTCACTACAGACATTTTTTATAAGGAATTTAGTATCAGGCCCATCTGCTTATCATTGGAGCCAAATTCTGTCTGTTTTACTGTTTCTGGCTGTAACATTTATTTTCCCCCCATGAATTGACACTTTATATGGCTTCTATAGGCCTATTTGAGTAACTTTCGAATGCCATGTCACGCGGCACACTCTATAGAATTTTTTTTATAAGGCAATATACTTAACAATTTATCTCTTTAATGTTTCCATTCCAGTATTGTTCTTATTCCTCATATATAAATATATATATATTAAGTAAATACATATGTTTTCTAACATGAGATATTTCATTCAAAATCCTCTGATTGAAGGACTGAGTCCTTGGTAGAATTCTAAAGTATCCTAGACATTGGAATGGTACATTGTCAAGATTCGATGACGTAGCATCCTTGAAAGACAGCCGTCAAGGATCCTTCCTTGACACTGAGAAACACCCATTGATATCATGTGACGTCACTGTAGGTTAGCGCCGCCATATTTGGGTCCTGTCAGCTATGCAACTCCCATCACTACCGTAGAAGAGACAACTAAGGAAGTTGTTCCATTAAACAAAATGTTCATACAGTATGCCCGGGTTATGTTTTGTTGTTGACTGTAACACTAGTCTTCAGAGAAACCCCGGGACAAAAATGGTATCAAATATAAAAAAGATAGATTGGCATAATTCATAATGGTTTGGTTGGCTTCCATCAGAAGACAGACAAGATCTCTAGAGTAGACTGTTCAGTAAAGACTCCGGTACTGTAAATCCTCAGTTTATCTAATTATTATTGTTTATCTTTAACCTTTCTTTGTCAGGAAAAAGCTAACAAACGCTATACACATGCTTACCAGTTTCCATATATTTATTAACATTAATAGTGTCTTGCAATGATGCAAACACACCACCAATTTAGCTGTACACCTTATGCTAATGTTAGCTAACGTTAGATTAAGATATTCTTAAGTAAAATAACGTAATATTGTTACCTAACAGGTAGAGTAACCTGTTAGGTGGTCCTATGCTACCTGTGGGGAAAACTAGGCTATACTAATCACATAAGATAAACATAGAAAATGTTGCTGCTTGTACCTGTAGGCTGTAGCCCACAGGCTACTCCTGGCTGCTGACTTTCACTTGGCTTGGGGTGCAATGTTGCCTGTGTGTTCTGTCTTTTACATTTGACTTCCATACGTATACCACAGATATATTCGCCTGCCCTACACTCGATCTATTTGGATAAGAAACTAAAATGAAGCAAATATCTCATACACCACCTTGCGTTTATTTAACACTATTGAGCCAATCAGATCTCCGCATAAACATTAGTCCAAGATAGGAGGGGTGCCCCTTAATATTGATAGTTTGGCCCAGTCTGACAAACACACAGAGACAGCGATGCACTGTAGCGCAGCAGATGCGGCCATCCGGCCCAGTCACAGAATGTAGCGTAAAACATTAGAAATGTAAACATAAAAACTCTTTGCTGGTCCACACTGGCCTGATTGGCCTGGAATGGACCGGCCGTTCAGGAATACTCCAGAACTTCCCGATGGCCAGTCCCTGGCTATGCCCAAAACTAGCTTCTCCCCTCATCTTCCTCGATTTAACTTTGTAGGCTACTTGTTTTCTTGGTTACCACGGTGATGACGAGTCCTGCCCCATGTGATAGGTTGCCTGAAAAAAAGCTGCAGTGATGGCACCAGCGCCTTTCTGAAAGGTTAAGATATTTTCAACTAGAAGCGCTCAGATATGCCGCACATAAAAGGGGTGTATTTGCTGCGCGTTCCTGACTTGGTTGTTTTTTTGTATTTGCTGCGCGTTCCTGATTTTGTTGTGTTTTTGTATTTGCTGCGCATTTCCGTTTGGATGTAGTTGTTTTGGTAACTTGTTTGTGTTTTTTGTATTTTAAGTTGTTTTCTAACTTTGTATCATGTTTGCACCTGTCGGCCACCGTATGAGAGCTCTGAAAAAATAGCTTTTTCTCTCGACTGCTGCATGCAGCCACATACGCTCTATCCTTATTGAGACCAATTGAAAAAAGACGCTGGTGCTTAGAAAAAATCCCTATGTGGACACAGGGCCTATACGACCTATACGACGGCCTATCTAACCCTAGCTCAAAAGTTGGGGGTGCTGCAGCGCCCTGAGCACCCACCTTCCCGCACCTATGTGTCCTTCTATCCACAAATGCAGATTCACAAGATCGCAAGCTAAACTTTTGATTTGTTAACGTGAATATTGTTAACATATCTGAAAATGTGCATGCATGAATACATTTTGTTCCAGTTTAACAGTTTGTGTTTGCGGATGGTAGGTAGGTAACTTTATTAATACCCAAAGGTAGATTTGTTTTGCAGTGAAGAATCATCATCGCAGTTCATCATGACAGACAACCGACAAACATGGATTATAACAGTTCATAGTACCATACATATTCATGTATGTAAAATAATAAAAACATATTGTAGACCCTTGCAGGCGGTCAGTGATATCACGCCAATTTAGACTGAGCGCAAGGGATCATGGGAAGTGAATAGTTATGTGTTTAAGTAGTGTAATTGTGTGTTTTATGTTGTTATTGTTGTTAAAATTACATTGTTTGTGTTATAGCACATGTTCGCTACTGGGATGGGAATATTGGCGCTTTTGTGTGGTTACCATGACCGAGACGTGTGGCCAAGGTTAATGTTGCTTGGTGAACTCTTAATAAAGGTTGTGCTATCCCTGGATAGGGAATACAGAAAGTAAATACTTGTTTCCTAATCCTTCTTTTGGCCCAGCTAGCCACATTTGTGTCAGAAATGGGATTTTGCTGTTGGAAAAATAAAAAGAATGGAGAAGGAGATTGAAGAAATGGAGGAAATGCTTGCACAGATGCAGGGGCACTTAAGAGACGTAATGCAACAGAAGATGCAGCCTACCCGAGACGGAAGTTATCTTGTGTGCTCTGATGGTTCCAGCGCCCCTCGTCTGCACCAGTTGGCGACAAGACAATGTGTGGCAACAAAGAAACGTGCGCAGCCTGTGGTCTCTGATTGCCCCTTCACAACTGAAAGAATTGGTGCTGCTGAAGCTGTGCTGCTGGCCCCAGACCCCGAGCAACCACAACCACTGGTCTCCCCACCCAGCCTGCTACGCCCTGCAGCTGTGTCACCAGCCAAGCTGCCCAAGTACAACAGGATGACCCAACTAGAGCCATACCTCTCACAAGGGTACCTGGCAGCCCAGCACAGTGGCTGGAACAGTGAAGAGGCTGCTTCCCACCTGGCACTGTCATTGGAAGGAAAAGTAGTGCAGGTATCCTCGACCTAGCCCCAGCAAAACAGCGGGATCTCCGGGCCTTGACCGTGGCGCTGGAGAGGAGGTTTGGGGCAGCGATGCTTCGAGGATCAGAGCAGGGAGCAGTTAACTAGCCGCCGCCGTCAAGGAGGAGAAAGCCTGGGCGCCTTTGCAGCAGACGCGCGGCTACATGCTCGGCAAGGCTACCCACGGTTTCAAGTGGCCTCACAAGAGGAGCTGGCCCTTCATGCCTTTCTGCGGGGGCTAGCACCTGAACAGCTACGCCAGCATGTCTGCTTTGCCAGACCTCTGACCCTTGACAAAGCATGCAAAGAAGCTGAAAGAGCTGAGGGAGTCCTTTCCATGCGGCCTGTCCAACCGAAGGCCTCCGCTCACCAGCCATGTGTCCGGCTGTCTGACCACGACGAGGCGGGAGGCACAGAAGAAGTCTGCCAAGCTCAACTGTCATCACGACAGTCCCGGGCCGCCTTGGTCACACCAAAGGACTTTACCTGAACTGCCAGCTGGATGGCCAACCCTGCCGAGCCCTGGTAGACACTGGGTCTACCATTTCCTTGGTGCGACCAGGTGTCCTCCCCGGCAATCATGGGCCATTGCCAAAAGCTTGGTCATCAACCACCACGCAGATGGTAACGGTGACGGGAGAAAAGGCTGGTGTAACCCTTTCACCACCAGCTCGTAATATCGTAGAACGTTATGCAATGATAAAAGCACAAATTCCCCTTTAAACTCAAGAATTTACCTAAATAGGTGAAAGAGACATCCCATTATATAATAAACATGTCTAGGTTAACATATGATTCTCTAGTA
>JAODTR010067498.1:0-16147 GCA_025399935.1 Amblyopsis rosae
AGAACCTACCAGGAGCACAAGGCTCCAGACAACACAGCTCTCAGGATCATAGGGACACACAAACCTCTCCACCACGAGAAGGTGATGGTTCCCGGAGAGGGAACCATTGTTTTGGTTAATTCCACTTTATTGCAGACCCTTGGGTCCATATCAGCAAACAAAAACCAAAACAACAAGAAAACTTATATAATACTAATTACAATGCAATTATCAATTACAATACATAGTTATAGCTCATAACTGTACACTATAATGGCAAATTATTATAAAAAGTATCTAATACTGAAAAACATACAGACATTTATTCCAGTGTTTCCAGATAAATACCTGGCCCCCTGTTGAAGAGACCTGGCCTTTAGAGTTAAGGTCCAAGTCTTTAAAACCAATCGGTTCAACGGACTGGACCGAGAGAGAGACTGAAGCACGGGAGTAGGGGGGGGGGGGTTGGTGGTAGAGAACGAGCGGTGGGCGATCTGCATTGTGGGGAGGCACATCCATATTGTCACGGCAACAAGGACGCTGAGTCAGACTGTATGGAAATCAGACCTGGGCAGAGGGAACTCCTCGCTGGACTACACCCAATGGCAACACAGGCAACAGTCCGCCTGACCTGTAACCTTGCGTCCAAATTGCATAATTCATGGGAGTTGCACATTAACGCTGAAAACTGACACTTTCTCCTCCCAACGATCAAATGTGAACTTTCCGTTCCATTGCTATTAGTATTGTAATTGGCCTTTTCCAAAAACCCCAGTACAATCAACTGCGCAACATTGGACAGGAAAATACCGGCACGAGTAACGTTTCCATGGTAACAGACAGCTTTCTGACTCGTCACCGGGGACGAAACTAAACCGTAGGGAGTTGAAGTGGTGAAGCCGGGATAAAAAGTCTGCTGTAAACCAAGAATATGACAAGTTTCTCAAACGTCTGACGTTTAACAGAGCAAATGCTTACTGTTAGGGGATGAAACATTGCAATCTGCAAAATGTTCACAAATGGCCTTGACTTGTTTGGAATGATGTGAATTACATTTATGACAGACTTTTATCTTTGCTAGCTGAATATTTGGATTCAGTTGGCGTATTTGTGT
Organism: Amblyopsis rosae; assembly: GCA_025399935.1. Classification (NCBI taxonomy): domain Eukaryota; kingdom Metazoa; phylum Chordata; class Actinopteri; order Percopsiformes; family Amblyopsidae; genus Amblyopsis; species Amblyopsis rosae. The sequence continues at coordinate 1,094 of JAODTR010067498.1, forward strand.
TTGCTACCGTATATGAGTGAGAGTGGCAAGATACTGTTGGTCATAAATGACAGGTAACAAGATACCGTATGTCAGTCTTCATTGGTTACAATCCAGAAATATTGTCACACCTGGAGCAAAACTGAATGGCTGTTTTAACACTGTGACTCGTCTTCAGAGAGGAATTGGTTCTATGCCATTTTGGACAGATTTTAAAATAAGATATTTGCACGATAGGGGACCTTTTTAATAATTCAAGAAATGTGTTAAATGTTGGAGGACAACTTCTTTTTCTTCAACTTCTCTTGTTGTCAATGCAAACCTCCTCAATATACTGTACCAACAAGTCCCACCCTTTTTATATGGTGCCGTATTTGTGTTGTAATTGGTCTTCCCAAAACCACTCAAACCGGATTGCTCAACCATGTTAGCAGCCAGCGGCAAATAGTGCTAGTTAAAGCCGTTCAAGTTAATGATAGTGTGTGTGTGTGTGTGTGTGTGTGTGTGTGTGTGTGCGTGTGCATGCATCTTTGTGTGCGTGTGTTTTTCATGTGTGTTTGTGTCTGTGTGCTGTGCATTAAGAAGTGTTGTGTGTACATATGTGTTCTCTGTGCATCTGCACGTGTCGTATGGCTGTGGTACCATACAGGGAACTGCAGCACTGCTATTTATAGTGTATGTGTGTGTGTGTGTGTGTGTGTGTGTGTGTGTGTGTGTGTGGTGTATGCCTACAGCACAGGCGGGGGAAGACTGCAGTCGTACTGGTTCTTTTTTCTCCGTCCTTCTGCGGGGCGGCTGTGTGCTGCAGATAAGTGCCCAGACGTCCATGACCACAGGGAGCGGGGAGCGATGAAGGCAACTCCTCCTCTCAGCCACTCTAGTAAAAGCTTATGCCGCGGTTCTGCTGAGAATGCGGCTGGCCGCCAGAGAGGGAAATTAGAGAGTTTTATTTTGAACGCTCCCCTTTTGATATGAAGAACATGCGCTGTCACGCACCACCCCTCCAGCCCCAACCGCACCCCGTCACAGGTTCACAGTGCACACTATGGAAGGGAGGGGATCCCTGTCACGATAGCTGTGTTTCTGGGATCAGAATGGCATTAAAGACGCATGCTGAACTGAATCTCTTTTGATATATGTGGTATGATTTGTTTATGCCAATCAAGGCCCACTTATAGGTATTGTCAGTCATTCTTGCTAACTTCGAGCTCAAATCAGTATTAGTATAAACAGTATTGTTCCGCGGGCGGCGCACCACACGTCCAAATGCAAAGTGAAGCGTAGCGCTACGGCTTTGTTAATACGAGCATTGTTCGGCGCTTTGTTTATGTTCCAATTTGCGGAGCCGAGGCTGTGAAGTATTGGATAAAAATAATGAACACGCACAGAGAATGGTAAGATAGCGAAATGTGAGGATAAATGTGTATTATCTTACATTTAGCTTGCAATAGCCGACTTTGCCTTTAATATATACACAAGTCATTATACATATTAAAATGGATTATATATGTGGTTTATACATACAGTAGTAATATAATAGTTTATATAGGAATTGTTTTTTAAACCCCTCCCCTCCTAACACGCCACTAAGCCCCCCCTTAACAACACTCCACTAAGCCCCTCCCCCTCCAGACAATACTCCACTAAGCCCCTTACCCCCTTAACAACACTCCACTAAGCCCCTCCCCCTCCAGACAACACTCCACTAAGCCCCCCCCCCCCTTCCCCCCTTTAACAACCCTCCACTAAGCCCCCCGCTTCCCCCCCTTAACAACACTCCACTAAGCCCCTCCCCCTGTGGCCCCCTGCAGGTGGAAGCAGACTGTGCTCAGGCTGGACCCCCCTCCCCCGGCCCCCAGCAGGCGGGCCAGCCGGGCCCTGTCCCCGGGAGCGGCCCCCTCCCCCGCCAGCCGCAGCAGCAGCCTCTCCCTCGCGGACGCCGCCCCATCCTCCGTGTCGTCGGGGGACTTCCACTCGCTCAGCCCCGGCGGCAGCGGCTCCTGCTCGGCCAGCGAGGACTCGGGCGTGCGCTCCGAGGCGCGCTCCGACGACGAGCCCTGGCCGGGCCACGCCACCTTCCTCACGGCCTCCAGTGGGCCCGGCAGCCCGCCCCGTCCACTCTCCCGCTCCTCTTTGCCCGGGGAGGGCACCGGAGCGGAGCCCCTGCCCGGCCCCGCCGCGGCCCCTGAGGTGGAAGCTCCGCCCCCTCTGAGCTCCGCCTTCAACGACACGTGCCTCCACATCAGCTTATCCGACGACGAGCTGGACGCAGACTTGGAGGAGACCAGTGGGGCCCCCTCTAGCTAGAGAGGTCCCCCACATAGAGAGAGAAAGAGCCTCCACTGCGCCCCCTACTGGCATTCTGACGCAGTAGCATGCACCAGGGATGCACCGATATATCGGCCCGCACATCGGTATTGGACGATTTTTGCCTTGTTGACTGCAATCAGCCTTTATCTGATAGTGGGCATCAACATTGCGCTGTGGCGGCACTACGACACCACGGCCAAACAGTTATTTTTAGCATCGGTTTCTGCTTCGGCCAACGGCCAAATAGTTGATGTAAACGTCGTAATTTCACGGTCGGTGCATCCCTCCCCAGTTAACGCTGCTGGGTTCGTTTGTCATAAAATTAACCCCCCCCCCCCCCCATCCAGGACACGTGTGACGCTCAGTCATCTGGTGTATAAGTTATTAGTTGACAAGCATATGGTATTTCTTTTATAGAGAGCAGTGAATAGAACGTTTAGCCCGATCACCTTAGCGATGTTTGCGTTATTAACGGGCTGCTCCTCTCAGTGTGTCTCTGGAATACCAACCCTCGTGGTTGAAACAAGCATTAACAAAAACTGCAACACTATAACATAATTAGGGAGTGCTCTTTTAAGTAGCACTAATATAGAATAGAAAACAGTGGAATAAGTAACCGTGGAGCCCATTTTATTTTTGCTAGTAGTCATCATGAATACATTATTTTCTTGATGTAGTACAGCACACGCACACGCGCGCACACACACACACGCACAGTAATGTCTGATTGTCATGAGAAAGCCTCTGTGATGCTGGGAACATCCCCCCCTCTTGGTATGGTTAGCTAGATGAAGAAAGGCCCAAAGGAAGTCAGTTAACAGGGATAGAAGAGAGAAGAGTGTATATGTAGCTGTGTGCGTGCGTGCATGTTAATATTTTTAAACTATTTTTTTTTTTATATTTGAATCGGATGAGTGGAGAATGTGTCACTTGGATATTTTTGACATCTAGGTGGTGATCACCGCGCAGGGAGCTCTGGGAGCTCTTGGTTAGCTTGCAGCTTCTGTGGCCCCCATGGAGCTCCTCTGACCTGCCCTGAAGCAGTCTGACCTGCAGCGAAAAGAAGGGTTGAAGGCGCTCAGTCTGAATGGTCGACAACGAACCGCCGGCCTGGAAGGACAGCAGAGCGGAAGCCTAATTGGGGAGCCTAATATCTCTTGGCATGAAGAAGAACGTCACAGCTGGGTGGCTTTCTGAGTGAAGAGAGCCATGTTGGGGTAGAGATTGTTGCAGCCAAATATTGTACCATAGCAACGACAGCTTCTGGTCAATCTACAGTTATATTCCTGAAATAATATGTAATTTACAGCGTGTCATTTCACTCACGGACGGCTGTTTGGGACTGGTAATGCAACACATGCTTTGTGACATGATAGCTACTTAATAGACGCACTGCCTTTAATATGCTCCTTTCCACACACACACACATACACACACACACACAAGTGTTTACAGCTAATGTGGTTGAACGGACCTCTTCTCAGGAATGTATGGGCGTTAGCCAAAGCACACTTGATTGACATCTCCTTTTGATTCTATTGTGTGAGCTTTGTTGCCCTTGTGAAGGCAGGACAGCACCTTCATGGTCGGTTCTTAAGTCTACAGTCCTATTTGAGGCCCAGAGGTCCAGTACTTTTTCAGCAATGAATGACAAGTTTACTTGAAAATGTTGTAGGAACTTGATTTTATTTCTGGTTTTGCTGCGTTTCAGTTTTTTTTGTCTGTTACAGTCCCCGACTGCCTCAAGTTCATGTTCATTTCAGGTTTATTGAACATAACACAACGTCAATGCATTCCAAGCAGAGGTCTGATAATAACTAGCTTTTTGCGTCCAGGGTCTTTTTCAACAAGCTATTCTGAGTACCAAAAAAAAAGTGCTTTGAAATTAGAAATATTTATAACTGATTTATATGTGCACACATTGAAATAAATATATGTTATACGCCCAGAACACTAATTTGTGAGCTTAGTAGGACGTCCATTGCCGTCTGTATTGGGCTTCATCATGCGCAGCCAACGCGCACATGTCCGCGCCAACAGAACATTTTGGAGGTGCTGCAGGCGCAGTTAAGTATGCCGGGATCCTTTCAGTATAGACGTCACGTCAGCGATACTGAAGAAAGATTGTTGCTATTTGAACTAATATCAAAACAAAACGGCTCTCCCTTCAGGGTGCGCCATCTGAAGTTGCTGCTAGAAGCCTTGATATTTCTTATGCTTTTGCTGCACAGATGTCAGGCTGAGGCGATAAAGACGAGAAGGTTAAAGAGGTGCGAGGGCAAGGTTGAGGGGTCAGCGAGGGGGACTCCACACACACCCACATATAAATACATTGTAAACCGAGGCCTTTCTAAGCATCACGATGGATGAAATAATGTTGCAATAAAACACTATGAATGGAATTAATAAAAAGCAATGGTAAAACAATCTCTGCTGTCAAGTTTTGTTTATCATGCCTTGTCTACATGCTTGTACATCAGAGCAAGCATTATGTTTTCCATGAATATATCTGCTACGCAGTACAAAGTAATACTGCACACGATAACTGTCTAAAATGTAGAGTTAAGATGGCACATGTCTGCCAAATTGCACTTTGAAATGTCTCTTTCTCTCTCGTTATGTGTAAGCTACTTTTGTTACAATTAGGTTCTTTAGCTGCCTCGTTTATCCAAAGCGTTGAATACAATCCTCTTGCGAGGTAGGCCAACCGCAGGGCTCGAACCCAGAACCCTACAAACGTCTGTTGCATGAGAGACCGTCCTCTTTGGACGCTGGAGTGTGTCCCCTCTTGCTAGACAGGGCCATTTGCTGCTGAGGCGCAGGCGGGCTTGATTGACAAGCTGCTCCCACGGTGGTGAAGAGAAGAGCCGAAAGGCAACTGTAAGTCTCTGGCGTTCCTCCACCGGCAGGAAATGTTGCTCTGCTCTCTCTCTCTCTCTCTCTCTCTCTCTCTCTCTCTCTCACTCTTACTCTGTCTCTCTCGCTCTTTCTCTCGCTATTTCTCTGTCTCGTTCTCTCTCTCTCGCTCTTTCTCTGTCTCTCTCGTGTGTGTGTGTGTTAGCCTCGCCTCGGGTGCAAGGAGATTGAAATGATGGCTTCAAATGATGAGGTGGATTAGAGCAAGAATTGTGTGCGTCTTTGTGTCATGTAGGCATTTGTGTATGCGTGCATTTGTCATGTACGTGTGTGAGTGTGCGTGCATGTGTCCACTCCCTCAGGCTGCCTGTGCTTTAGCGTGTAGAAAGGTAACCTTCCAGGAATTAATACTGCACACTGTGTGTGTGGAGGTGAACGACCCCTTCATCCCTGTCCGTCAGCTTGTTCAGCCCCGCCCCTTCTGGCCTCAGCTTTTTCAGCCCCGCCCTTTCCTGTTCTTCAGCGTGTTCAGCCCCGCCCCTTCCTGCCCCAGCATTTTCAATGCTGTCGTGTTGCGTGGTGTCGGTTCTCACAGTCTGACGGAATGTGTGAGAGAAGTAATGCCTAATCTGGTGCACAGCATCTGACCAACTGGTGACCATTCCTAACTATCTCCTGCTGTGTCTGCATTACACTCCGTTCTTCTTCATGTGTCAGCATTGTAACATGTTCTTCTTGCTCTTCTTCTTGATGTACAACAGCATTGTAATATGTTTCATTGAGTGAAAGCGTTGTGTGCCTTCTGTATCTACACTCGTCTATATACCAGTAGTATATTTGTGATGATATCTGAACTCGAGCTAAACATACACACCTCTCTCTTCAATGCCCATGAGGTGCTCCCTGAGACACCGAATGCTTTTTTTTTCAGCACACACAAAGGACAGCTAGCGGAGATGCAGTGTTCTCAAAATTGGACAAAAAGCGTATTCACTTTACAATCGCAGACAATTTCCAGTTGAGACTGAATGTGCGCACAGGCCGTTTAGACCACTGCCCTTTCAGAATGTCCTGGGGAAAATTGGTGTTCATGCATAACTGAGGATTGTGCGAGTTGTTTGTTTGTGTCTCAGCTTCAGAACACAAAACGTCTAGAAATATTCCCGGCCGTGTACTGCGGCGGGAACACAGTGGTGGAGGGGGTGTCTAGAGTCAGGTCCAACATGCTACAGTATAATCCAGGTGTCCAAACCATTTCCTATCCATGGAAATGTTCTCCATGGAGGTTAAGAGGAGGTGATAAAGTCCCCATGCTGTATATCCAGCCGGGCTGCAGTGTAATACGAGTGCCAGCACTTGTTTGCACTTGGGAGTAATAATAAAGCATTGTTGTGTTCTAAAGCTAAATATAAAGCCTGTGATGGCCATGTCGTATTTGCTTTTAAAAAGGCACCCGGGAAGGGATGGGTGAGGGGGGGAGGTTTTTTTTTTTTTTTAAGAAAGGAAAAAGGAAAATCTATCTCGGTAAGCGCAGAGAGTTGACACAAGGTTACTCTGGGCGACGGGGAGAGCGAACCCAAGCTTGGAGAGAGCGAGAGCGTTGCACTCCTGCGCCTGTCAGTGCTTTAAGGAGCCTTGGCTCTGTAGCCCCGTAGCTTGACAATATATGACACTATCTAGTCAAAGCACACTCGCACGCAATTATAGCACGCAAAACACATCTCCCAGACAGAGACAGATGTGCAGCTTAGCATCCTACGTAGTATTTTTTATTTATTTTTACAAGAAAGCATACTTCAGCAATCTAGGGAGGTTTTCTGCCATTTATTGTATAATGTGGTAAGAGAATGAGGGGGAAAGAGAACATTCTTTTTAGCACAATTATTACGTTTTCCATTACAGCTATTGGCTATTTTGTTTTTAATTGAAGTCAAACGAGGAAAAGAGGGAGGTCACGTGACTCTGGCCAAAACGAATCGCCTTCATATTCTGTGCGCCAAATTTAAATCAGGTTTGGTGAACTAATCTTCTTTTATTGAGTTACAAACAACGTAAACATCATGAAAATAGAATTCCCTCAGGAACCTTGTGAATTATAGGATGATAATTTATGGATATGCACAGAAAAGCAAACGAAAATCTAATTATAGCATAATACAATCTCAGGCAGCCACAGTTGGAACAGTGTGGTTTGTTAGACCGCTGCGAGAGTGGGATCTACATCTCCACACTGGAGACCACAGCAGGGAGAGAGACTAGAGTATTCTGTGTTATGCATGGAGACCTTGTGAGAAAGAGACTTCCTGGGTTCCTTGAGGGTTATGTTCAATGTGGAGTCTTCAGGTCTGCATCCCGAGAGAGTTTGTTCAACTCTGATATCTATTTTCTGCTTTTAAAAACTTAACCTAATTTGTTGTGCGTGTGTCGGTGTGTGTGTCCTATAATGTGTCAAAAAAAATAATTTGGCCGCTATGATTAAAATGTTACATATTTTGTTGAAACTATCTGAAATAAATTGGTTAAAGAAAATACTTAACCTTATCCAAGATATAGTCTTGTATCGCCAAACATGGGTTATTATAAACGTGCCATTCCCCTTACCTCACGAGAACATCCTGATCTCGTGAGACCATCCTGAAATTGAAGCTCCTGAGATCAGGGTGGACTCTTCAGTGTCACTTCGCTGCGAGGATCAGTCTGGCAGCAGCCTTAACGTAAAAGGGTTGTAGACATGTAGCCCACAATCGGGCCAATCAGCACCTAGCTGATTGGCAAGATGACGATATTTACATTTACATTTACACAACTCTCTAGCTCTTTAGACTCTTATATCCAAAGCGACTTACAAAACAGTACATTAGTCACCAGTAGAAGAGATCACGCACCAGTCGTCGTACGCAGCCCACATTCTGTAAGAATAACAGCAGCATGTCATTAGGGCTAACTATGTTTTACATTTGCAACATTCATCCATACATTATGTAACATACCAGGGGATTTATAACATGTATCAACTTTACCAGCAAATACAATAGTTGCTAGAAGTCTTAAGTACCAATAAAGTGCTAATATCAGCGTACAACGTACGTTTCAGTTTCCACTGGCGCTCTGGCAGATTTAAACATACTGATTGGGTGCAATAAAGGTAGGAAGTCTGATCGTATCTAAAATAGAGTTTGGCTGAAATGTGTTAGCGCCGCCTTTATGACAAATAATTTAGGGGTTTCATATACGCGCAAAATGGAATTGGAGCTCAGAGTCTCAAGAGGCGAATATTCACTCTAAGCAACCATGATCTTTCATACAACACAAATCTTGTTTGTTGTGGCTTTACAAGAAGCTCCATCAGCCATCATCACCTCATGCCACTATCCACCCCAGTGTAATATTATTACTTTTTTCAGAAACTAGTAGTGTAACTTGTTACTTGTTACAAAACAGTAATAATATTACAATTACTAATCCAAGTAATGCTGCATTACTGCGTTACAAGAACGACATTTCTAGTCCTAGCAAATTTATGGTATTGAGAGGCTGCAATGTTTTCACTTGGGCTGATTGTTGACTCCTAAGGTTCATTATTGTTCCAAAAAAGAGGGTTCAGTTCTAAAATGAGCTGGCTACACAGGTTGTCATTTATCTGAAGGGGCGAGGAGGGGTACTGATTGTGAAAGTAACATAGTAATGTAACTAGCAATGTAACTAATTACTTTAAATACCCAGTAATACATAAAGTAATATTACTTTTTGAAGGAGTAATAAGTAACTAGTAACTTATTACTATTCCTGAGTAACTTGTCCAACAGTGATACCCACACACATATACCACCCACACATGGCGAGGGAACACAATAATTTGTGTGCACCACCAAATTAGTGCTTGTCGTCAGCATACAAACATTGATGCTATGCTAGCTGTCCTGTAGAGAAACGCTGGGTTTCCTCATGCAGTAGCTTTATATGATTAACTACAGAGAGAGTCACAGGTGGGTATTACTGTTCAGTCTTCTGGCCTGTAATTTATCATTGTAATGACGATGAACACATCAAAGACTGACTCGATATTGCGAGTAAACAGTTAGCTGCTGATGTTTTGTTTATGCCGCCTATTATTAAAAGTCTCATGGAATTGCCTTCATTTTCTCTTCCATGTTAACTTTCTCCTTTTTGCAATTTCGCCAGGCCTACACGGTGGCATCTTGGTTTTGTTGGTTTGAATTAGTAACATTTTCTGCAGTTCACATTAGCGTTAAAGTATCTGAGCGCAATAACGGTGTAAATGGTAGCTGTGTTCTCAAGTGTTGTAATCAGACTGCCGGCTGCAGTGCATAATGTCTGGCCTCTGGGTGAGATAACAACGCTTGTAATAATGTGACTGCAATGTGTGTTTGTGCTTTGTCACCTACATTCACTGCTGAATCCATAGCTTACAGTAAGTTATTGGTGAACCCTTGCGCCGGCACTGCAGTGATTACCACCTTTGGTGGTGACATTTAGCTGAAATGATATATCATGCACTCTAATACAATTATTTATTTTTGTACAATCTGCAGATTAAACTGAAAAAATTGATCACTCAAAACAATGACTGAAAGAATTGGTTCCACCGTGAAAAAGACTAAAGCTTTGTCCCATGATCGCTGAAGATCCTTCCAAAATTAATAACAATTCTGAGATAAGCAATGTTTGGACCAGTTGCCAGCTTTTGTTTGTTTGATTTAACAAAGGCTATTTGCTGCATGTTGAGAAATCATCCCCGATAAGATAAATACCATTACTTTATATTACCTAAGTGATCTATCACACTAATCATAGCATTTCCATGTTGTTATCGGCCATCTGGCCTGAGTGTCGAACAGTGTTACAGTCACGAATGGCTACTGCACACAATCAGATACAGACGCAGCAATGGGGCAGGAAGCTGTCAGTGCTATGCTGAAAACTGCATGTTAGAGTACATGAGAATGACATCTGAAAATGAAAACGATCTCACCCTCGTCTCACCACACATATTCCATTCATTAGCACTACGTCACATCAGCATCTTGTGATGATGAATGATCGAAACACAGATCCCTGTCAGCAGCACTATCTGCTCTTACCCTATCAACACTATCACTAGGTGGGTGGGGTAGTAGACTTTCATTGGCTGTTAGCTTTGTCACTCACAAGACTAGTGCAGTGTTTTATTTACTAATTTATGTCTTTCCGGTAACTGTAGCAGGATTGCCACCTGTCCCGGTTCTCCCGTGATCGTCCTTGTTTTTATTAGTCCGTCCCGGATAATACATTTTCTCTCCCTGGACACTTAATGTTCTGGTTTTCAGCGGGTAGATATAAATGATACAGAGATCAGTAGTTTCCGTTTAGCATGCAGTCTCACTGTTAAGGCCGATTTAGGCTTCTGCTTTGAGGCTGTGCACATTAACTGCACAGGCGAAGCCCCATACTGTTTACGGAAGCGCCATGTTTTTTTTGAGTGTAAATGTTTTAAAAATAAGCATATACAAATCTGCCGATAGAAAATAATAGTCTGTTTATAAAAGACTGCCCGAAGAACAAGGAATTCCCATAGGGAAATCCTGGTCTTTTCTAGTGGAAACGCTAGCCCTCGATGTTGTGGCTTTGGTGTTTTACATACCAGTGAGCAATGTCCTGCAGAGCATCATATGGAGGATGTGTGAATGCAGTAAACAGACTCTCAGTTGCAATGGGCGCGTCTGAGCTTCAGGTCAGATTTAACTTTAAGGTGCCATGTAGGCCTATTGTCTTCAAGCCAATAATTGAAGGACAGAGAAGGCTGATATCTGTAGCAAAGGAAAATCCCAAATATAAATAGATAATTATGTAAGCTGAGGCATAATGTTTCAATATAAGGTCATTTCAGTCTTCAGATATTAAAAAAATGTAAGCATGTAGTGAACTAAATGTTTTTGCCATGCAACTCTAATGTAACCTAATAACCTTGTTAAAACTTAAAGGGAGTAGGACTAAGGAAAGACAGAATCTAGAAACAATCAAGTAAGCACGTATGTATTTGAAAGATTTATAAAAAATAAAAAAAAGTATTGTAATTGTAAATGTAATGTCCAGGTTTCTTGTGAGACACAGGTGTCAACCTATAGCCTACTTATTTAATTAACAGATTCACAAGACCTGCAAACAGCCCGACTCATGACACATAGTTTCCCCATATAATTCCTCAGTATAATTATAAAGTCTGTAGCCTAGTTAGTCATTGTGTATGTCAATCAAATTACATCTCCTGTCAAGTAGGCGTGTCTTCTTGAAGCAGTTAGCCAGTGCAGTCAGGCTGCATGTGTGCCTTTTAAGCAGTTTATGTAATATAAAATCCCTGTGTGACAAAACACTATGTATAACATAGGGTAAGTAACTGACACATATTTACATTTAGCTGCATACAGTACCCAATTCGTTTCCCTACATGAAACGTTTGTGCACGCTACCATAATGTATATTCCTGCTATAATATGTGCGTATATATGCTGGGGACTAGAGGATAGGTCTGCCGTCCTTAATCTGTCACCCTGAGACCATTCCCATATGGATGGGTGTGACAAGGCTGTGAATAACAGTAACGCTACCCCTGAGATCTTATTCAACCGGGGACAGTTTCAGGGGTTGCAATTTTTATGTCAACTTTATTCATCTTAAAAGCATGAGCTTGCATTTTACTGCTTATCCCTCTCACACACACGCACACACACGCACACACAACCTATTAAATAATTTTCTCCAGATGTCTTTAATCAGGAAATGTGTCACTATAGTTTAATTATTGTGTGTATGTGTGTGTGTGTGTGTGTACGTGTGTACGTGTGCATGTTTGCACGTGTGCGTGTGTGTGAGTGAGAAGCAGTAAAGATACTGTGACAGGACAACATTCATTGTGAAGTAATGAGTCAGGTCTCTTGTTTTCTGCCATGTTTTCACGCTCAATTTATTTAAACGCTTCGTTTAGAGTTCAAGATGTCCAACTGAGACGGGTTGCACAAACACAAACTCTGCAGCAGTCAGTGTCTAGCTGTCTGTCGCTCGTTTGTTTTGTTCACTAATGTGTTATACTCTTGCAATTGTGTTGAATATAGTAGACCGATTTTCATATGCGTTTGCAATGAACAAATACTTTCTCGTAATAAGTTGTTTAAAATGTTTACATATTACAAATTGCATATATCTTTACATGTTTCATGTTTTGTTTTCATTTTATAATAAGATGTTTTACTTGTGACTTATGTTTGTTATGAGTTTTGAAATACGCTGAAACGCTGTGCCATCATATGACTTGTGACATGTGCCCATTATTTACAGTACACAATAACTATTGCTGTATAGTACTGTGGTTACATTCATGGTTACTGTCCACGCCATTGAGGAATGTTTACATAAAGGTATATCTCCAGCCTGGGTACAGGATGCAGATTCTACAGTGTCTACTTGTAGATGCATCCATACAGGTTGGCTGCACTAAGAGGCTGATTCTACGGTGTCTACTTATACTGCATAGCACTACAGTGGTTATAGGAAGCAGTGTGGTGATATATCGATTAGACAGCGAGCAGGACGTAAGCACAGATGCACTCCTTCACATTTATAGCATTGAATCTCCTCCCTGTCACAAATGAACACACACACACACACATGCATATGTGCCACAAACACTCGCTGACACTCACAAATGCGCACAGGGAGAATTGATTTATAGTGTGACAGATTTATGTATTTTCTCTTAGCTTGGTTGTGATTGGAAGGCAAATCAGGACAGTTATACCATACCAGAGCCATCTAGAAGAGAGTCACGTCAACTATGTTCACTCAAATGGACTGTTCACATTACATCACAGTAATTGCGAATAGTGGAACCTCAAAACCGCGCCCAGAAGTTAGCCGCAAATACTAAAAGTACCCTATAAATTATATTGTAAATGTAAATCGATGCATTTATTGACGTCTAATTACCAAAAACTGCAGTTATATATCTGTATATATTGATTCAAATTGTCCATTAAGCACTTCCTGAAACTGTTTTGCATCTCCATGAACCATGTGACCGTTGAGAGCCTTGACAATTCCGAACATTCTCTCTACATGGTTCTGCAGCAGACTGCAATCAAAGATGTTCTAATTATAGAAAGATGGAGGACATTGAACGCTTCTGGTGTCGTAAGTGGACGTGTCACCAAAGACATTGTGCTGTGGAGGCTGACGTAGGCAGCGCCCTGACAGCTACATCTACCATGCATAGCCTGAAACAAAGTCAATTGACCTCAAAACAGTTCGCTGCAGAAATACCATTGGGGGCTCAGAGTGTAATAATCATAAGTACTTGGGAATTAATGTGATATACTCAGAATACCCATTAACGCACCCAGAGAGAAATAATAGGCAATAGTGTGGTGAAATACGTGCACCTCCCCATTGACCTGGATGGAGCGCTGAGTCATTCTGGTCGGCATGAAGGATGAAAAGTCGTAGTGCCGTCCGTTGAAACCTCTCTGATAAATTATATTTACGCTACAATGATTCTAGAGCTTTGCTTGGCCACTGCTACTATGTGGAGTTGTGTACATTTGAAATGTATCACTGTAAACTCTGAAACATTAGAGGTAGTGAGAGAGAGGATCGGTTCTAGACCAGAGGTGCGTTCAGAATTGGCGAACGTTTGTGGCGAACGTTTTGTGCGAACATACCAAAATGATTAGATTTAAACTGTCACCCTTCATACAGCGTCAATGTGCATTTGCCGAGAACTACCTCCTCAAACTGTTTGTGTTTGCAAATGTTCGCAGCACAAACTCTATGTACACTTTTGTGGTCCGTGTTTCAGACGTCACCCGTTTGGGGTCTAGTGGACACAGTACTACAATCGCGGACTGCACCTTTAATTAAGATTATATGGCACGCATATACAATATGGCACATTTCATTACTGACACAGCGGATATCTTAGCGTCCTCATAAATACTGATCGATGCTAATGAGAGAGCAGACCACATCTACATGTTTGATCAATTGTTCAGTTGAAGACGTGCAATGTTCCAGTGCCAAAGGTTCATCCTCAGTGCTGTCTTTAGAATAGCCTACTGTCAAAAGGTTAATGTTACATAACTAATACATGTATATGATTTACAACAGATTAAGTGTAATTCATTATTTCAAATTACCTAATTAAAACACCTTGAACATTTTACATTTAAACCAAGAACAAGGGATAGGAGTGTTGGTACAAAGCAGAACGCAGAGAACCGCACAATTCTTTATCTGTAAGTGTGTTTTGAGACCTGAAGAAACACTGAAACACTGAAAGCTTAGAAAGAAAACCGCGTATATCACAAATGCTCTTTTTGAGCGTTGTTTCCGCAGGCATGGACACAAACAATAAGGAAGGAAGGAAACAAAAAGGAAAGAAATATGAACCTCATCATAAACACCCGGTCTCACACGTGTACAGAATGAGCTATGGAGATGGAAGTCTGGTGTGTGACTATGTGGAGGGCTGCAGCACGACCTTAAATAGGAAACTGGCCACTTGGCAGCCATCTTGGTAACGCTTGGGCAGTAATTAGGAAGACCCTATTCAATAAATTAGAGAGAGACATAACTCTAAGGTTATCGGGACTTAAAATCTGAACTTATGACTGTAAGAGGTCTATCTCCTCTATATAATGTCTCTGGTACTTCTCCCGAGTGTCCAAAACATTTTGGACACTCGGGTAAAGAGAGGGGCAGAGCTGTCAACTGATCACCATCTGGTGGTGAGTTGGGTCAGGGGTGGGGGAAGACTCTGGACAGACCTGGTAAGCCCAAACGAGTAGTGCGGGTGAACTGGGAACGTCTGGAGGAGGCCCCTGTCCGTGAGATCTTCAACTCACACCTCCGGCGGAGCTT